>VWPU01016142.1:32272-63897 GCA_013398955.1 Callaeas wilsoni
GCTCCGGGAGGGCTGAGACCGGGAACCGGGCTTTGCTGGGGCTCCCTCGGACTGAGACGGGGAACTGAGCTTTGCCGGGGCTCCCTCGGGCTGAGAAGGGGAACCGGGCTTTGCAGGAGCTCCGGGAGGGCTGAGACCGGGAACCGGGCTTTGCCCGGGCTCCGGGAGGGCTGAGAAGGGGAACCGGGCTTTGCCAGGCTCCCTCGGACTGAGACGGGGAACTGGGCTTTGCCCGGGGCTCCCTCGGGCTGAGAAGGGGAACCGGGCTTTGCAGGAGCTCCGGGAGGGCTGAGAAGGGGAATCGGGCTTTGCCGGGGCTCCCTCGGGCTGAGGGGCTGTGGCAGCGGCAGGTACGTGCTGTGTGTACAGCGATGCCTTTTCCAGCCTCACGCAGCTGTAATGGCTCTGCACCGCATCCTTTGGTGTGGTGAGGTGTGCGAAGAGCTCCGAGACGCGAGAAGGGATTAGAAAGGCCGAGCACTGACAAGGAGAAGGGCGATAAGCTGGTCTGGGGGCGTTTGGGGTGAGTTTTACCGTGGGCTTCCAGGGTTTCGCAACTCTGTTGGTGGCTTCACACACACACAAAAAGTCTCAATAGACACAGCTGTCGTGGGAAATTTAAGATCAGGTATTCAGACGTTCCAGGACCTTAAGGATTTGTCCTGCATTAGCCCTTTGAGCAACAGCAACACGCAGTGTGTTATTGAAGTAGGCATCATCACTGTAAATTATCGAAAAGGTTACACCAGGAATCCTTTGAGGACACTTACATCTGCCTACACCTTTTCCAAACTTGTGTTCCCGATGCGGAATGCTGACCAGGAGAAGGAAGGTGGCATTGGTATAAATTAAAGCTGAAGAACACAAGTGGAAAAAATGTAAGCCTTATCCTTATGTTTAGAATTTTTTTGGAGTGTTTTCATCTGAGTTTGGTTGCTCTTGCTACCTCAGAAGACATTTACTGTTGTGCACAATAATGCAGCTCCTCTTACAGGTTTTCTGTTGTGAGTGGAAAATTTGTGCTTCGAGTTATTGAGTGGAAAATATTATGAAGGCCAGGGTCCCGGTAGCACATTATTTTAAGCTTCTTGCTTATTTATTATTTAGTACTGCACAAAGCCATAAATCAAAACAGTACTTTATGAGCTTGAAGCACCTCTCAAGTTGTGCCTGAAAGATCTAAAGCAGACTGGAAAACCAGACAAATACCAGAGATGAGACCATAAAATATAATGAGGGAGGTGGAGTAATGATTCAGCTTTGAAACTATTGAGTGCTGCCTGCTTCAGGGCTGGAAATCCCAGCATGGCTTTTGAATTCAGTATTTGTTCAAAAAGTATCATGTCTTTTTCTCCACGCAGTTCTCCAGTTCATACAAGAGCCAAGGGCTCTGTGTGTTGTATTTAAGAAGATAATTTCTGGTGGATGGATCATGTCTGGTGTCTTTATTATGTAAAATTTGCACTTGTCATTAGAGAAGTTTATCTTCTGATAACTCTGCATACTTAACACAGGATCTGTAATGCCCGTGGCTTTCTGTGTTTACAGTTATCTTCACTGAACAAATAACCCAGATGATGCTATCCAAACAAAAGATTCAAATGCCAATCCAAACAAAAGATTCAAATGGCAGTTTTCTTACCCCTCATATTAATATTTAAAAATTAAAAATTAATCTGCAAGTTAACAACTCAAACACTCAGGAGAGATTGAAAGAACATCTCTGCAGAAATCAGTTCAGACAGTGGAATTAACAGAACCTGCTCGCTTCCTCTCTGCTGGGGGACATGAAGGAAGAAAGAGATGTTTTACACAGACCTGAAAGGCAAATGTCCCCAACAAGCCTTAGAACAGATTCCCAAAGTGCTAGGCCTTGCAGTGGGAGTGAGGTTTCCTGGAATCATTCCCTCCTTGTACTTAGCACACACAGAGTAATCTACTTCAGCAGGGAAAAAAAGTAGCTCCCTCTCCTAAATTTTTAGGCAGTTTTAGGCAACAGATACTACCAGTGTGAGAGAAGATATTTTGATCATTATGTTGTTCTCGTTTGACCCCAGGCACTGAGGAATTTGAGTGCCATTGAGATTCTGTTTCTGTCCTAACATGGATTTGATTCAGTCGGCCTCCACAGACATCACAGTCACTCGGGGATCCTTGAAGAAAGTACCCAGTGTCCTGAGCAGCCTCGTGGAGGAACCTAAAAAAGGACATGCTGTCCCCAATCATCTGCTGGAATCAAGTAAGTTCCTGCTCTCTGACTTCCCAACCTTGTGGCAATTCTAGGAGACACTTGGCTGTTATATTTTTTTGCAACTCACAGAGAAAACTCCCATCTTGTTGCTTAAATTGCAGCTTCTTGCAAGCCCAAATCATGGGAGGGATAGTCAGGAAAGAAATAGTGGCTGCACTGATTCTGGCTGACCCTAAAGTTTTGGAGTGGCTTGTTGAAGCCGTGATGCCAGGAGATAAACTGGTGGCAGGATCATGGATCTGCTGGGGTAGTGAATGCTGCTATAACTTTCCGTTTATAAATTCATGCCTACTTAAAAGGAGAAATAATCTCTTTTTTTTTTCTCAATAATATATCAGTATAGCATAACTAGACTATATCAATATAAGTACCACTCATGACACATTTTTCTGGTCTCTTTTTCTCCCTGTTTTTTGATCTGTAGAGATTTATTCAGAACTTCAGAGGAGTAGGCTTGTACAGGCTGAGCCTGCTGTGTTACACTATGGAGGGTATGAAGTTGGAAAACATCACCAGCAGATGCTGGTAAGTTTTGGAGCAGGGATCCCCTTGAGGCTCATAAAAGGACAGCAGAATCTGACTTGACTGCTTGTGGTTATGAGACCTTTGCTCTGTGGAGTGCTCTAAAAAGCAGCACTTAAATTCAGTGGCCCCGCGGTAACAGAAGAGTACCAGGCTGTGAGCATCACCCTCCTTTATACTCCCTGTTTCCCACATCTGCATCAGTGCTAGCGATATGTGACTTGCACATCATGAGTGAAGGATTCAGGCTTTAATTCCATAAAAGACTCATTTTTTCAAAATGTGCTTGGACTGTCACTGTGTCTGCAAACATGTTCACTGGTGGGAAAGTTTTGAAAGCGTCTCTGGTCTTTTGCCAAGAACAATTTATTCTGAGAAAGGAAATTCTGTGCATAAGTTTGATTACCTTTCCTTGTGAACGGTTTGGGTATTCCCTTTTCTACTCTCTGCTTTCCCTTTGTCTTCCTTTTTTATTCAAGTTTTAAGCGTGTTGAGATAGATATTGGTGGTTACGCTGGACTAGGTTCTCTGAATATAATGAAAGTAAACAAATGCAGGAGGCTTTGCAGGCTGAACTGTCACTACCCAAAAGTTTATTGGTTGTAAACCAAACAGAACCATGGAGTATTATGTAATTCCTGTTGTTTCAGATGTCCCCAAAAGCGGTCAATAAATTGTTTCATTATTTGTTCCTTTTGCACATAAGCAAAACAGCACAAGACTTTGATTCAATAGTAGCATCTTTCTAGCAAGACTAACTGTTATTCCTTGGTTAAGAATTGTGACTTGTTTCCAAAGAATAAAATTGCAGGATGCAAGTTTTGCATCATTTTCTTCTGAATTCAGTGCATATTTAGAATTATTTCTACTAAAGTAAAGACGATTACTTCTTTACTATGGAAAGTTTTACAAAAAGTACAGTTGGCGTTGTTGATTGACCTCTTATATTGTAAAGTGTTTTGTGGTGTTTGTGTTCTTTTGTTCAACAGAAGCTGATAAATATTTCTACCAATGCGCTAAACCTTCACATAATACCGCCCCAGACAATGTATTTTCAGATCAAATACAACAAAACAGTAAGTGTCAGAAAGTCTTCACGCTGCTCTTTGCATGCAGCACAGGTTTTGTGTTGTATAACCAGCTCTTACCCACCTTCTATCTTGTTTTGGGTCATTTTCCAGCACCGGCTTGTCCCTGGTTTGTCCCTTGTGGTTACTGTTGATTTTTGCCCTGATGAGTGGCGATATTACTATGACTGCATCCGAATTCACTGTGAGGTGAGGATTCACTGCAAAATGCAGTTAGAGTTGTAATGGATGCCCCAACCCTGGCAGTCTTCAAGGCCTGGTTGGATAAGGCCTTGGTCAGCCTGGTCTAGTGGGAGGTGTCCCTGCCAATAGCAGGGCAGGTTGGGACTGGATTATGTTTAAGGTCCCTTCCAACCCTAACGTTCTATGAGTCTATGATTTACTAATTGTAAGAGATAAATATTTGCACCCTTTTATTTGTTTGTTTGCAGGGAGATGATACCTTAGTTGTTCCCATGCATGCTTACCCTGCTATGAATGTTGTAGAATTTCCATCATTTATAAATCTGTCTGATGTATCAGTTGGTCAGAGGTGAGTTAAGGACAGACATTTGTCCACATTTTGTGAGACATGCCCAAAACCTGAAAAATCTCATTTTCCTCTATTCATACAACTTAATGTCTTGAAAGCCTTAAGAAGCTCAGCTACCATCTGGACTGCAAAATAATTCTGTATATGAACTGTTTCAGGTGCACATTCACCATAAAGTAAATGCTGTGCAAGCTAAACATATGTAAAGATGGGGCTGGATTTTTCTTGCTTCTATATTTAAAAGTATTTAATGAACCAGACTTCATCTTACTGTGTCTTTTGCATGGATGTAACACCGTCTGTTCTCATGAAGTAATCAGTAATAGCTGTTAATAGGAACTGGGAAGGAGAAAAGGAGAAGGCAAATCTTGTTTAGTAGGGTCTAGTTGTGCAGTATGTTGGTTATATTAGTTGGAATTATGATGATTGTGTTAGGGTAAAGATTTGAGTGAATTCTAGGAAGTGAAAGTCTTAGCAGGTGGTTTTGTCTTAGTCTATGAGTTGAAAGTGACTCCTGAATTTTACCGAAGCACAGAAGTATGAATAGGCAAGGCACATACAAGAAACATACAAAAATCTGTGGTAAAAATGAGCCCAGCCTGGCAGAATAACATTTGTGTCTTTTTGTTTGTTTGTTTGTTTTTCTAATCCCCTTTAGTTTGTTGAACTTTAGTGAATCGTAACATTGTGAGTTTCTCACAGGACTGAACATAACTCCTGACATTCTGGGGGCCTCTAGGCATGATGTGATTCTGTTATTTGCTCCATTTTAGTGCTGAATTATACAGAATTTTCAGATTCTCAGAATACAGAGAAGATATTAGAAAGAGAACAAAATATAATTTTAAATAATGGGAATTTTTTTTCAACACAGCAGGGATGCTCGAAGATACTCCTGAGGAAATTTGGAAGAATTCCTGAAGAGAAAACTTGTGGTTTCAAACCTTAATTTTAACCAATATTTTCCAGCATTAAACTATTAAAAAGTTTCTAAAAATGAAAGCTTTCTAAGATAGTTGGTACTTTACAGAACCCGAGAGAATCTGAGCTCAATCCATAGCCCGTGAATTCAATGAAAAAACTGCCTTTTACTTTCGTAAATGTAGGATAAAATCTATGTTCTACCACCCACCATTCTCCTTAGGTACAGAAGGTCCATCAGGCAACAGGTGGCATATTTGGCTTGTTTTTAAGGCACTTTGGTTACTGTTCCAGCTGCACTATACCCTAAAACCAATTTCCTGCCCAGTCTGCCATTGCATCTTCTTTGTGAACAGGCCATAGTAAGGCAGAGAAAGAAGAACTTGGCTATTATTGCTTATTTCTTTAGGCATTTTAAAATGTACTTTCCAGAGGAACACTGTGTGTAACATGCATTCTTTTCTAATCAGCAGGGTAGGATTTCAGCCAGACAGTTGATAAAAAGCAGGAATAAGCCTGCGTAAATGGATCTTGATTTGCAGGGTAATGAATGATGGTGCACCAATGCTTCTGTGTTTCAGTTTGGTCTGTGAAAACACTTGCATACAAAGGCAGGACAGGTTGAAAAGATGTGTGCTAATACTCCTCACACAACCTGTGTGAGAAATAAAGGGCTATTCTGAAAATTAGGCCCCAGCATCATCATTTCTACAGTGGGTAAAGTCCAGTCATTCTGATGTGTTGACGTTTTCAACACTTTCTTTTCTCATCATCTTTCACAAGGAGGGCCATGGGAAAAGACTGATTTCTGGTTCTGTACTCATTGTTGCTCCAGTTTGCATTGTTTGTACTTGCTAGATATTACAGTCTGTAAGAATTTGAGGATGGACATAAATAACTTCCAAAAAGTGGATTTAAAAAATTTTTCTGTAATAAAATTCTGTATGGATATGAGAAAGTCATGTCCAGCATTCAAATCAAGATTTAGCTCTTATTTCCTGGAGGAATGAGAGATCTGAAATATTTTGCTATTTTGGAACAGTGAGAAATTATGATTTTCACGTTAATAAGCAAGCCACCCCTCTGAATGCAGGTAATTTAGTGCATGGTATGTATGATACAATTTCCCAGCTTGTAATTGATGAACAACTCTACTTTGATTAATTTACTTTTTCCTTTATCTTTTTTCAGTAAGGAGTATGTTATCCCGTTGCAGTGCAGCTGTCCTATAGATTTTGAATTCCACATTGATATTATTCAGCCTCACAGAGCCTTCACTGTCCAGCCAACATTTGGTAGACTGACTTCTTTACAATTCTAAATGTTAAATCTGTATTTGTTAAGTGTAGTTACTTATGACAGTGTATTCAGTGCTGTACAAAAAAACCTTTGCCTCAGGCAAAGTTTTTGCAGGTAAATGCTGCCAGTCATTTGCAGCCTCATGGCAAATAGCCATCTTGGCTGTAAGTTTCTTTAGGCAATGCCCAGCTATGACAAAATGCCAGCTCTGACAAAATATGAGATGTTCCAAACAGTCTGCATGGCCTTTATCTTCCCGGAAGAATGTCCCTGAAAAAAGGGTCATCCCAGTAGAACTTAAGTCAGAAATTTTGGTAGCCTGAAGCAATGGCTGAAGGCCATCTGAAAAGCACTAAAAAGTTTCAGCTCCTACTCAAAGCCATTGTACTCAGAGTAATCATAGTATCACAGAATCACTCAGGTTGGGAAAGGCCCTCAATGTTTAGGGATATGAAGGATGGTTAAAGTGGTTGAGAAAATAAAGGAATAGGTAGTAAGGAAATAAGGTCAAGCAGAGACAGGTAATGCATCAAATCCAGATGAGTCCCCTAGCTTGGAAAAGCACAGAGGAATATGTTTATACTGCTTTGCCCATGAAAGCAGAAAGTGCCAAAGACTTAAGACTCGCAGATGCAAGTGAAGAATTCCTACATATAAACAGGCAGTAATTTTCACAGCAGTATGAAGTATTATAACTCTACTGTCAAATCTCTCAGCTATTGCAAAATACCTTCTATTATCTGGCAACAGACATAGTTTTTGAAAGATGCTTTGAGACCTGAAATATTTTCCATGCCTACTGCCATCCACTTAAGCAATTAAGTTGTTTTAAAAAAAAAGTAGACCAGAATCAATTCCAGCATAATTAAGTGGGCTTATGTTACATGGACTCTTACCGTTTTTCTCCTCTAATCACAGGAATCATTCCAGGCAATGGAAAAGTCAAAGTAACTGTGAAGTATTCCCCATTTGAGTATGGAACAGCACAAATGGCAATGCAGTTACGGATTTCAGAGTTTCACTCAAAACCCTACGTGTGTGTATTCACAGGAACATCAATACCACATCTGGCTCTGATGTATGTGTGGGTGACTGGTCTTTTGAGTATTTTTGCCCAGTTGTAAAAAATACCCATGTAATAGGATTTCGTACCATTTTGCTATGATCATTTTAAGCATTAGTATCTTTGGAGACTTACAATGCACTACCTGCTTTTTTGCACTGTTTGTTTAGAACATCCTTAATCTATATGAAGTGAAACAAACAAAAATAAACATAATGAGAAGTTACATATCCTTAAGTGTTGAGCATCCTCAGCTTCTATCACTCCCACTTGTTATTATTCTTATTGTTGAGGCCTTGCAAGATGCAGGGAGTTTTGAGCCTTTTGGGCTGTACTTAATTTTTTTGTGAAAAAATTGGACTTATATGCCATTCAGAGAGTACTTATGAAAGCAATATGTGTCCTTCTGACATCTAGAAAAGAATATTCTGATGAACAACAAAGTCATCCAGAGAAAAGAGCTGTGTCTGGAAAACCCCTGGTGTGGAGAAGAGAGCAGTCCAGCCAGCTACAGTCAAAGCCTATTCAAAAACTAAAGGTGTGAAAAGATAAAAATTACAAGTACTTTTCTGGGCTGGAAATCTTTCATGTTTCTATTTCTTCCTATTAATTTATGTCTCATAGGAAATCGAATATCAGAACCTCAGATTCCCCACAGACTTGTCAAATCCGTATGCTGTAGCTACTGTTTTGATTCAGAAACCAGGCAAATTGAAGTTAAAGGACATAAAAGAAGGTAAAAGTAATTAAGCAGCATAAACTTGGTCTTAGCATTATTTATAGGTCTGATGAGGAACTTGGCTTCAGAATTGCTGAGGTGATGTGACTTGTTTCTGTGAGAACTCTCACCTTAGCTTTATGTATTAATGGGTACAGTTATCTTAATGGATGGATTTCACAACTAAAAATCAAATCTAGACTGAGGTGTGATATGGCTTTCTGATGTTCCTGCAGCCCTGTCCCAAGGCAAAGAAGGGAGAAAAACCAGACAGATGAAGGATGCTATATTTCAACTAAAAGTCAAACAAAATGTTCAGGAAGAGGAAGCAAATCATCTAAAGTGGTAAGTGTTAGTTAACCACGTTAGTTAACCACATTAGTTAACCACAATAACAAGACTGGGATTTGCTTAACCAAGGCCTCTATGAATGATGTGTGCAATATCCACTAGTGCAGAATGCTGCCATTTTGCATCCCGATACATTTGGTTAAGCCTAAATTACTGTTGTTTTATTTAATTGTTTTTCTCTCCTGTTAAGAGCAGACACAGTAGTAATCCATAGTAGTACAATGAGGACTTTGGTTGCCTTATTGTACCATTCAGAAAGGAACCTGCTGAAAACCTGCTTTGCCTAACCTTGTTCTCAGCCATGTCATCTTGTGCCCTTAAGGGCGAAGGAAGATTTTGTCATGGCTGTCAATAAATCGAGGCTAAAATGAATAATGGAGTAAGAGCAGAATTACACTTGGAAGTGTTAAAAAAACAGGTAGATGTAGTGCTCATAGATGTGGACATAGTTTAGTGGAGTGTTAGGCTGTGTTAAGTTGATGGCTGGACTCGATTTTAGAGGATTTTTCCAACCTTAATGATTTCATGATTCTATTGTGAATTAAATGGTGCAAAGCAGAACATAGCTGGATCTGTAAGCACATGATGGTTTCACTTGAAATCCACAGATCATCTCATACACTGAATATCATGGACACCTAGGCACCTCAGGAAGAGGGGAGTAAGTCTGTTAGCCTTTGAATGAAGCAAACTGTGCATTAAGTAAAGTGTTTTTCTTGTCTCCATTGTAAATGCAGGCAAGTTCATAAGGGAAGTGATCCAATCTCTGTGGAGCTTAAGAAAGAGATTATTGAAAGCCGTCAAAGGGAAGAAGAGCAATACAAGGTTAGTCTTTGATGTTTTTTCTGTAAATTTAAAATCAAACTTATACTTTCAGATTATGCAGTGCACTAGTAAATTGTATCAAGCTCTCTACATGTTCAGTTTTTCTTCATTAATCAATGCAAACTTGTGCTAATTGTGCTTTTTACTGCAGTAGTATCTTTATTGTGCCTGTGCATCACTGTTTCAGAGTTGGTTTTATCTTGAAGGTAGACAGAGAGAAGGGTAAGGTATTAGCAGAAATGTTGCAGTATTTGCCCAAGTGAGCAGATTTGTACCCAGCCACCCAGTCTCATCAGAGTGCCACATTCCAACATAATCCTGTCAGCACCAAGGCCACATCCAACATTCTGTTTTTATTGTACCTCTGAGGAGCTGCTGTCCTGAATGGCTCACATTCAAAGAGCTAGATCCGGTCAGTACTCCCACACAGAGCCATGGGGAAGTAATTCATCAGGTTGTAATTCTGCATCTTCGCCCTCTCTCTCTTTGGTTTCTTCCAGTCACCACAGACTGCAGGTCCTCTTCCAAAGAGGTGACAACAGCAATAAGCAATACTTGGTGGCAGGAAATATCTTTCCCTGTGTGACGCAGCCCTCAGGGACAGGTGGAGCCTGTCCCTCTTATCCTGCCTCCTGGATATTCAAGTAGCTTCTGACATCCCACTGACTTCCAGCTGTTTGTGGGAGCGAAATTATTTATACATAGGGTAAAGGCTTGATTTATACACTGAATTAGGCAATATAAAACATTATATTTAATACTAAAAAGAAGGAAATTATTTTTAAAAGTATCTAAATTGTGAGGTTGATGAATCACTGAATTAGATGTAGGTTAACTTTTTTAAAAGCATGTATTTCCTAACCTGCTGATTTGGCTTTGCAAAGCAAGCCATGTTTCATTAGGACAGAGATTTGATTGAAACTCAGACATGAAAAGACTTTTTTTTACTTCGTTTGACTTGCTTAAGAGTTGCAATAATCACACCCTAAAAGGGAATGAAGTCCGTGTTTCGTTAAACACCTCCAGAATGTTACATTGTGAGTTTCCGTAATTGTAATGGAGGAAAGAATTCACTGGATGCTTTGTGCTAATGTGATTTTTCTTTAAACTAGCTCCAAAGAGGAGATCTTATCATAGAACAGGAGCTTCAGAGGGATGAAGTAGGAGTTTCCTTCAGACGCGTTACCCGGCATGTTGACCAGGTTTGTTCATTTGTTTTTATAACCTCCTATATGCATGCTATATTATCACCTCCCAAGCTAACAAACAGGCATAGACTTTTGACATTGAATACTTTTCCTCCTGATATTCCTATATCTGTGACAGTGCCTTATTTCCCATTTTACTTTTAGGTGAGGAAAGCACCATGCTAAGTGCACAACTCATTTTCTAATGTTCTGATCTAATATGAGAGTCGAGTGGAAATCTGCAGGCCTAACCTGAGATTTATATTGCTTGATTCTGAAAGATCTTTTAGGAGAAGCTTTGTCGTGCCTCACTGTAAGGTTAAGCATATCAGAAGATTTGCAACCTCTTCCTCCAGGTCAGATTGATAGCAACATTTCTGGTACTTAGATTTTTTTGCCCTTCTCTGTGGCGTCTTTCACCCTTCTTTGGGTATGTGCCATTATTGGAGAAAGGATACTGGTTTTTCTGGGCCCCTGATTTGAGTCCTTACGGCTATTCCAGCTTCATGTCTGTGCAAGATAAAGTGTGTATGTGGTAGAGCTCCTGTCCATTGTCTCTGCCATCCAACTGCCCATGGAGTGCCCTGAAGTCATAGACTCTGTTGGTCATTGGCGTGGATGCAGACCGTGCCACGTTATCTCTGCATTCCCCATGCTACATCTGCAAAAACTTGCTGATTACCTCCCATTAAGCCCTGCAGTGAAGGCTTCTGGTTAAATGCCAATGCTGCAAATATTTTCACTGGACCTAATTTCAGTGTTTAGAAATAACATATGGATTCAGGCCAAAGAATGGCTTGGATTGGAGAAAATTTCTCCCTTATCTAGTTGTAAAAAGGGTTGTCGTTTTTCTTTTCTGTTTCCTTTTTTAAAAATACACCATGCAGCAACCAAGTGTCCATCCCACCTTCAACTTGCTCCATAATGACCCTTGGGACAGCAGAAAGAGGATGTTCAGGAAATTCCAACAAGCAGCATACAAGGTAAAGTGAACAAACAGAATGCAGTGTGAAGGCATGACACCTGGGAAACAGCACAAAAGAACATGCAAACCAGCACAGAAGGAGTGTTCACAGCTAGCTAGGGATTTGGTAGTTTGATAAATATGTCCCTACCCCACCAGGAAATAAGGATCTGGAGTAAGTTTTTTATTCAGCTCATCTTTCATATAGCAATTGATACTAAACAAATGCAGATAAATTCAGGTTTTTTTAAAAAGTAAAAGATACTTTTGCACAAAAAGGAAGATTTGAAAATGCATATGGAATACTGCACCCAGTTTTGGGCCCCTAGTACAAGAAAGACTTTAATAAGCNAGAAGATTTGAAAACGCATATGGAATACTGCACCCAGTACAAGAAAGACTTTAATAAGCTGGAGTGAGTTTAGTGTAGAGCCACCAAGATATTCATGGCTTAAAGCACTTACTCTGTAAGGAGACACTTAATCTGGAGAGGGAAAGCAAAGGGAGAGAGCAGCACCTTCCAGCTCCTCTGAGGTTACTTGTGATGGAGGATCTTTGCAATGATGCATGATGGGAACACGGGAAACAACAGATATAAATTCAAATAAGGGAGGTATAGACCTGGAAACTAAAGACTAATCAGTAAAATCACTTATTTCATTTGGTTTAATATTATCTTGCATCTGCACTGCTCTTTCCTCAGTAAATCTTAACATAGCAAGCACAATGGAAATGTCCTGCTCTTCCAGTATCCTGTTTGGATATTCTTCAATCTATTCATAATACTGAGGTCTTGAAATTAAATGCTCTTTTCTGTATTGTACAAACAAAGAAGTGACCAAATGGCCCCATCTGGTTTTAAAACCTAGGACTTTTCATTTTTACCCTATGAGGTATGGGCAAAAACACAGTGCAGGTTGCTGTTTACTCTCCTATTTCTCAGAGTTACAAATATTCATATGGACCTGGTTAACTGACTGTTCACCCTTTGTTTAATCTGTATATGCCAATAAACACAGCTGAAGGATTAAGACCTAGCAAAAAAAAGAGTCTGATTAACCTGTAAGACTAAATTAAAAATTTTAACTCTATTTGTTGTGTCATGTCATTATAGAGTTGAGATCCATTCTACATCTTTCGTTCCCATTTTCTCCTGAACAGAAAACTATATTCAAAATTCTCAAATAAAAATGTCTGAGTGAGCTCTGGAGAATAAATACAGGTGTAACATATACAGTATTTCTATGGCTGTAAATCTTAAGGTGTTCGACTTAAATTTAAAAATCATTCTCTCAGATTTTGGTTCAGATTCGTCTAAATCGTTTATTACTTCTGTTCCGTGGACTGACCAGAGAGGCCGGAGGTCTGGAGGAGGGGTCTGCGTCTGGTAAGGATTAGAAGAACAGGTTGATATTTTGGCCATGGACTATGATAATTCAGGTTGTGCTGCAGTGTGTCAGGTGCATTACATATAAACATAAAGACAGAGTCCTTCCAAAGGAGTCTCCCAGAAAAAAATAGAAGTGTGACAAGGTAGAGTCACAGAGTGATATGGAATGGATGTCCTTTAAAGGCCACCCAGTCCAACCTCCCTGCAAAGAGCAGGGACATCTTCAACCAGATCAGGTTTCTCAGAGCCCTGTCCAGCCTGACCTTAAATGTTTTCAGGGATGGGATATCCACCACCTCTTTGGGAAACTTCTTCCAGTGTTTTACTATCCTTGTTGCAAAAAAAGTCTCCCTTACATCTAGTCTGAAACTACCTTCTTTTAGTTCAAAACCATTACCATTTGTCCTATGGCGACAGGCCCCTCAAAAAGGTGGAAATGGCTGTAGTAAAGATACAAGATCTATTTTTCATACACATTATTGACCATGTTTAAAAAATGTGATTAACTATTCTTAGGAACCTTGCAGCTTATCTACGTAATAACAGAGCAGAAGCTGTGGATACTCCATCATCGGAACTGTTCAGGGCCAGGTTGGGTGGGGCTTTGGGCAAAATGATGTAGTGATAGATGTCCCTGCTCCTGGCAGGAGGGTTGGACTAGGTGATCTTTAAAGGTCCCTTCTAACCCAAACCATTCTGCAGTTCTACGTGTAAGCCTGAGGAGCACTGAAAGAGCAGGCAGGACTGTATGAGAAACAGGGAGATGAACAGATCAGGTGGAGCCCAAGAGCTGAGAGATACAGGATGAGAGGAGCTTATTGCAGGGGGGGATGGAAGAGGGAAAGACACCTGAATGTGATGAAGGCAAGATGTCTGAACTCAGTGAAATGAGGCAGTAGGAACCATGAGACACATTGCCAGGTGGCCAGCACTGGGTTGAGTTTTTGTCTTTATTGTTTCCTCATAGAAGTGTTTTTAATCAATAGCATTTTTTTTTTTTACACTGGAATGAAAGTACTGGTCTGGAAAAGTGACTTGTTATTTAACATCATAGAAGAAAACTGGCTTTGGATGGGAGTCACAGTTGGGTAAATGGGAGACAGAGAAGAATTTGAGTCTCTTATTTCCCACTCCCCTGTAGACACACACAATTTGACAGTTCCTGAGGCACACTATTCCATATCAGGCCTTTTGCTGCTTCTGCAGATAGGCACTTTTAATTCCCAGGGTGCAGGAGATGCAGGAATGCTGCAAATAGAAGATGTAATGACATTTAGTGTAAGAGAGGCCTCTGACTTCTCTCAGCCTTGCTGAGAACCATGCTGGAAGGAGTGGGCTGTAATGTCTTTTTAGGAAAGGGGAAATTAAATCTGTCTGCTGTTCAAGGTATTGTGCTCCTATCTTGTAGATGTGACATTTAAAGTCTTTAGGAAGTATTAACTTACTTTTTATATTAAAATTACTAGACATCCTGGTTTAGGAAAATGTTAAATACAGTCTGTGGCTTGATTCTATTTCTGAAACAGTGTATTAAGATCTATTACAAAATCTTAATATTTGGTTTCCACTCATGACAGAAAGCAGGAGTTTCAGCAAACCAGAGAAGAGTGAAGAACATAAGGACTTTTCTTCCAGAATATCTGAAGATCGTATATTGCCTTTTGAATTCCCCCTTTTCAGTTCCCATGAACTACACAGTTATTTGGTAGGTACAGTAACTAAAATGTTAGTCAGCACTCTAGACAGAATTTTGTTGTAGACATTGGCCCCAGGACTGGTAGTCCTTTTATTAAAATTTCACAATGTGACTGGCATTCTGGGGTTCTGACAAATTAATTCAGGACTTCAGATTTACTGAGGGTTCTGCTAAAAACAGTAAAAATATATTTTCGTTCTCTTAATTGTATCCTAAAATTGTGAGCAGTACATTAATGTTCAGAGTTAGTCAACATCCATTTTTCAGAAGAAAAGAAAAAAACACCTGAAATGCTGAAGTTCAAGAAAGAACAGAAGAAATATCAAGCTACATAAAATTAATGTTTGCATAATTATTTCCATATGTTTTCAATTAGCTGTGCTCATGGATTGCTGCTAATACAAAACAAAATGCCCACCATATTACTGGTTTTAAATAGTGTTCTGTTTCAGGCACCTGATGCTCTTGGCCTAGTTCCTATTGGGTCTGTAGATGTGAAAGTCGAGCACATTCTTCCTTTTTACGACTTGAAGGTGAGTCAGCACAGCTCCCTCACCTTTCTCTTACCTGTCCAGTTAAGCGTTTTCAGCCTGACTCAGTGGCCGCTCTGCAGCCCAGTAAAAATGTTGCCTTAATAAGGCTGTATGATTAGCATGCTTTTATTAAAACCAAGTCTCACCAGTTCCCATAAGTCACCAGCTTATATCCAGCAAGAGTCCCCTCTCTCCAGACAGAGATGAATCACCTCAGCTGAAATTGTTGTTTCTCAAACATCAAAGTCCTGGTGAAGTATGGCTTCTCAAAGTTTTGGTTATACACCATGTTCTAGGAGAGTGTTCCAAGTGTCTTTTACCATGGAGATGTGATGTGTCCATGATAAAGCCAAATGTTCCACTCCATTTATGAGTTAACTGAAAATGATTATTGTCATTTCCCGCAACACATCTTTTTTATTTGCACTTAGGTTCCTCAGCATTGCAACATTATGAAGTATCAGCCATTTTGTACACACTATGCAGCTACAAGTTACAAACCCGTAAAACTTTCCAGACCACTGAGGCAGGGAGCCCAGGTAACAAAGTCACTCCCAACCCTACATTTCTACAATTACTTGATTAATTTTGCCTCAGCATTTTATACTGAAAGATTTACTACACTCTGAAAACCTTTGACGTCTGTGTTTTTCAAGGATGAATTGATTCAACTAGCTCCTTCTCCTGAGGGGCCCCTCTCTCAGAGGACAGATTTTCACAAAGAAGCAGCAGAAGGGGATATCAGCCTGTTAAACCTGGTTCCTCCTCAAGCTTTAGTCCACCCAACAGAGAGCAACCCACTTCGCATTTTTGTAAGTAGGAGTTGACTTCCATGAAGAACCTAAGAAAGGAGCAGAAGTGTGCTTGTTTCATCAGAAGCCTGATGTGGAATTTGTAGGCTGTTTTCTTACTCAGATTGGTTAAAAGACTATCCAGAATGAGAGTAATTCTTCATTGTGTGAGCTCTGGTAGATAGGAGTCAGAGCACATCCTGTTGAGAGGGGCACCATTTCAGTTTAGGGTGGGTTTTGATCAGTTTAGGGGAGGGATGATAAGACAAAATTGCAGTGAAAGCAGAGAACTGGAGACCCTTCCAGTCTGACACTGCACAAATGATCAATGATCACAGGATTTCTGGGAACACTACGGAACCCCTCCCTTCTTCTCCATATGTTTCCCCATTTGGATGGTAGAGGAAAAGCCATGATCTTGGCATCTCAGTCCATCTATAACCTCACATTCTTGCCCAGGTAGGTAGGACAGATGCAGTCTTTTCCTGCTGTTCAGCTGGGTGACTACAGATCTGCCTAATCCTTGGGTAAACTGAGAAAAGTGAAGTCAAGCTCTGCTCACATTGCATCCTGCTCCCTTACAGTTTCTAAGAGTTCTCACAGCATCCCAAACCACATTTCCAAGTTATTAGGCACAAAGATTCAAAAAATCACCGCCACTTGCATGGGAGGGTTTTCTGTTACCGTGGTCATGTAGATTGTGCTACTTGGCACCAGCTGCAGGAGGTATTTCCCACACAGTGCAGCACAGCCCAGAGGTCCCCGAGGTGCCTCTGAGCAGGCAGCTGTAGGGCTCAGTGCAGGGCTGTGCATGGGCACAGGCAGATCTCCCAGGCAGCACGGCACTGTGCCTGGCTTGGGTGGCTCTGGCTCCCAGCACTTCCTTAGCTGCGAGGGGCCAGAGCCCACTGTGCCAGTCTGGTGATCTTGGCACAACATCTGTGATGTAGACTTGTTCTCCTTGCATGCAGCCAGGACTCCAGTGAACTTGCTGATGAGATTCTCTGTGCATGTCTTCCATCCCTCTGTCATAGCAGTGTAAGAGCCAGGCACAGCTTGATCCCACACTACCCAACATTGGGCTTTATCCAGAAACAGATGCTAGTGCAGGGAAATGGATGGCAAAATGTTCACTAGCTTCCACCACAGCGAGTCCAGTTTCCTTTCTTGGATTCTGAACTGTTCAGTGAATCAACAATGGATTTCAGAGTAATTAGGCAATAGTTTTTTCTTCCAGACTTGGAGACAACAGCTAAATTGCTGTATTTTAGACAGTAGGGATCATGAATAAATCAGACAAGATTGTAGGATGAGGGGAAGAGACAGAAAATGAAGGATCACGTCAAACAGAACAGTCACAATGAGACAAAGCTGTGAATCTGGGGAGACTACATTAGTTGGAAGAACTGAATTTTCATTAATTTGATTTGTTATGGTACTCAGAACAATTTATTAAAATAGTCTCTTCATTGTTTTTAGAACCCCATTCCAGGATTAGTTCCATTTTTACTTCCTTTGGACTACTGTGAATCAAATATTGAATATCATCTTTGTCCTCATCCAAAATATACCTTTACCAAGGAATGCCCCAAAGGATCCAGTATTCCAGTCACACAAAAGAAATTTCTGGATCACAAGGTATGGCCTTTTGGATTTATTGTATGAGTACCTGCCTTGGGTATGTTCTTGCTGAGAACTTGCTCTAAGGAATCAAAATGCAAGGTAGAGTCATTCTAGATAGAAGATATTTTCAAACATAAATTTGCATGCACCTAAATAGTCAGTGCATGGGTCAGAGTAACTAGTTCTAGTTGGGCTTTATTCATGTCTCTTATTTATGCCTGAGTGGTTTTTTGCTCTTTCCAAGTGTTCACTGTTGTATTTTCAAGTCTTTACAGTGATGGAAGGATCTTTGAAATATTCAAGTCCCCAGTTTCAGTTCTCAGGCAAGATGCTCTGTCCTGCAAACCTCTCTCCCCACTGCATTATGTATTAGAGGTCTGATTGTTGTAGCACTTGTCATTTCAGGAAGTGATTTGTGGAGTAATGGAATGGAGAAGGTTCTCACCACTGGAGTATTCCACTTTTTCTAACATTCCCACATTGACAAATACAGCATTTAGGTAAGAAAGAATTTGAATACGCAATGCCTCTATCCTGCACTAGTTTCTGCTGCATATAACTATATTGATCAGTCACTAGTCTCACAAATGAAAGTGGGGCTACAGGTGGAATTAATTGCTGCTCAGAAATCCAAAACCAACAGAAAAAACTCCTAGTGAACTCCTAGAAGGGTAGGTTAAGAACAACATCATTAGAAGAAATGCCTAGCCCAGGAAGGAGAATTCCAGTCTGGGCTTTCAATAACATCTCTCCTGAAAGCTTTTTGACTCGCTCCTAGAAGACTCCAGGAGGTACAAACTCCGTCTGTCTGTAAAACCTTTAACTTATGGAACTTGCACCCAGTGGTAGCCAACATCTCTCAGGCTCACATTCCCTCATATCACAGCAGTTTCTGGTGTACTCAGATTTTCCACAAATATTTAAAAGTACATCATCTTCGTTGTAGCTGCAACTGCTGTGAAGCTTCAAAATATGAAAATACCATTAGTATTACTACATTAAACTAATACCATTTCCATCACAGGGATCCTTACAGTTTAGATATGCTTCCAAGAGATGTACCACCAGTGCTGTATGACTTACCTGAGAGAGACAAGGAGAACATAACTGACTAGTAAGTCTCTCCTCTATTCTGTGTATGGTGTTATTGACTATGTCTAAACCACTTGTATGGATGTGTCAAAACCTGTCCCAAGAGATCCTCAAAGGCAAAAGCACAAAGTCTCTTTTGCATAAAACATACTTTTGTTCTTGTTGGCTAAAAAAATACTATCAAAAGGACAAAGGCAAATTGTTCATCATCTTACTAATTTTTAGTGAGACAGACGAAGCTGAGTTCAACATGATTCTTACTCCAGAGATGGTGAGAGCTGAATTTCCACAGGTGAGGGGGACACTCTCAGAAGATGAAGAATCAGCAAAAAAAGAAAGGTAAGTATAATATGAAATTAAGAGAGAGAAATGGAATCTGAAGTCAAGCTTCCCTTTCAGAATTGCATAGAAAGTCATACTGAGATGCTCTAGGGGCTCCATCACAAGTGGGATGCAGATCTAGTACTTTGAGCAAGTTTGCACTGCAAATTCGGTCTCTGGATTTTACTTCAGAAAGCAGCTGTGAACGTGATGCATTGGCCTGGATCTCTCTGACTTTGGTTATATGAGTATGAACTAACACTTGAGGCAGTTTGCTTGCTTTCTCAGAGATATTCAATATTCTTGGACAAGTGACTTTTGCTTTTCATTGACCCTTTTGGTTAGATATTTATTAATGCTGGCAGAGGAAAGGGCCCTTAGAATTTCCCCCTGGAATTGTGCTTTTTTCTCTGGCTTTTCCTAGGAGTTTTCATGTTCACACTCCCCCAGCACACATTGCAGCAGGCAGTGTGGGTGACTAGTGACTGCAGAGAAACACAGGTGAAAGTGCTGAGTTCTAACCTTGAAGCTAGTGAATTCATTTCTGTCCAACAGTTGTCTCCTCTTTAAAGTGGTCCTGATGTGGCTTAGATACCAGGATGTACAAGATAACCTGAAACTTTCAGAGCTGTCAAGAGATTTGAAAATCTGCTTTACTTTTAGAGGGGAATAATTTGATTGGCATTGAAATCCCATTCAGCTGTCAGCCATTAAACTTTAAAACGGTGCTGTGTATTGTGAGGTCTCTGACAAAAAACTGCTGTGTAGTGATTACTACAGCACCGATTGAAAAGAATTTGCTGTAAAAAACATAAATATGTTGCAATCAGTGCTGGTTTTTATATTTTATGATACTGCTTGTCAGAACATAGGGATTTGGGACAGCCTGTGTAACTAGAGAGTGACCTTTTTCCTCCACAGTGATACAGTGCTGGATGGTGCTCTTCCTGGGTGAGTAGTTTTATAACGTTAAGTTTCATTCTTTTTTTCAGAAAAATATTAAAATAGTTTTCAATATTAGACAACTCAGGGTATTGATATCTACTTCTTGAAATCTTCCCTATTATTTTGGGTTTGTAACGAGGGAAGGAAAAATTTCTTGGCGAACAATGAAGTCCCAATCCTTTATGCCATCACTGAAAGGTTCTTTGTTGTTATTGAGGGCGTGATATTTCACTCGATGACAGAGAACATATTGCTTCTGTACAGCAGTTTCAGCAGTTTTGTCCTTAAGGCAAATCAGGTTTTCATGTGGCTGCTCTTGTTCTGGCAATCACAGCATGTGTTCCTACATGGATAAAATATAAAGCTCAGTCAGTTTGTGTTTACCTGTCAGATAGTTAACTTTCCTAACTTGCCAAGCCAAGAGTTAAGTATTTTTTCCACAGTTTCACTACTTTTCCAGTTCTGCATAAGTAATGGAATACCCTCTGTGTTCATGAAGAAAAAAGAAATCGCGAGTGCCTCTTTCTTTGGGTTTTGTTAGCATTCCTGAGTAGTTTCCCTTGTTATTATAAATACAAATGATGCCTTAAATTTCTTGCAGAGACCCACACAATGGTCCAGATGGACATTTTCAACCCCAAAACAATGAGCTCGGAGAGAAAGTTCGAAAACATCTGGAGACACTGAAGCTGAAAGCACTTAATAAAAGCCTTATTCTGGAATAAGAGTAATTTTACAAAGTCCATGGCCTGGCCCTGCTTATCCTCTTAATGTATGAGGCCTTCCCTGTCCCAGCTACATTTACTTTTGTTCAGTGAGGTCAGCAACTTCTTATGCAAAGAGAAGAGAACCACCAGTAATGGCACCTCTGTCAAGGACTCTCACTGTGCCTACTGCCCCAAACACCGTAACTGCTCCAGTTAAAAACATCAACCTATTTTGTTGTGGTGTGAAGGACCAGTAAACCTCAGTACTACCATGTAAATAGTTTGGTAATTAATTTACAGCTCACTCTTTTCAAATAAAATGTGGAAAGACCTCATTACCAAAATCTTCTGATTTTGTTTTTTTTTTAGTTATGACCTGTCCTTGAATTTTTGCAGGTAAGTTGCTCAATCTCAGACTTGACAGTAAACCATACATTTGATATTTTTAAGGAAAAGGAAGACCTGAACACCATTACTGTCCACAAAGACAATGTCCAAACAAGTCTCATTAGCTGTTCAGGGGTTTAATTCAATGCACAGCTCTTGGCAAAAGCGTACATGAGTTGAGTGAATGAACTGCAGAGCCTCATGAGAAACCTGCAATGCTCTGGGTGTATTCTCTAGAAAAGGAGATTTCTCAGCATATCATCTTGCAGCTGACATGTCTCCTACTTTCTTGTCAGCAAGATGGACTTCAGACAAAATTGGTTTTAGTGATAGTGAGTTGATTGCTCATTTTGAAGAGTGGTCCAGGCTGTTTGAGCTGAAAAGCACAAATCTTCTGTACTAAAAGGCATGGAAATTGCAGCAATACACACTACATTCGTAGGAGCCATACTTCTTTCCAGGCATACTTAAAGCCCCTAAGAAAAGAAGTTTATTTCAGAGAGTGATCAGAGTAGACAAGTTGTAAAAAGCCCAGGGAGATAGCAAACGGGAAAGTAGGGTAAAAAAGCTGCAGAATAGCCTGTATTATACTAACTACAAACTATCTCTGCTCACTTCAAAGAAATGAAAAGCTGCTTAAGTTTCTGCTAACTGTCTAATTGACAAGGGATTGTTCAGAATGCAGGTCTGGATATCTGCAGATTTCTCTAACTACAAACAACTGCTTGAATTTGTACACATCGCTTTTTTCCTTCTGCAAGTCCTGAGGGAAGCAGTTGATCTTTTAAGAGATGAGCTAAGAGCTGAGCATATTTCTTAACATGACCATGACAAAAACATTCTCACAGTTTACAGTGAAAGCATTCACAGTTCATAATTCACTGTTTGGGTAAATCAAGCATAGATAATTCTTTGGAACTGTTATCTATCAGCTAAATGTCCAGTCTAGTAAAGATGGAATAAGTGTCCAGAAACAACAGTGATTAAACAAAGTTAATCTCTTTTTCTTACAGCAGTATCACCTTCCCTCCCTTCTCCAGAACAGTTTCCTGGTCATCCCAATGGAAATTAATCATGTTTCTCCATTCTCCAGCAGTAGACATCAGCCTTCAAAAAAATGAACCTCCTTTCTGTAGAAGTGATCCTCCTTTCTGTGTTTTAAAGTTTTTAGGGGCCAGTTTTCAGTGTGCAGAGAAAGTAAGAAAATACTATTGCCTTGCACTGAAATCTTCCTAAAATTCAAAGGGACTGATGGTAGTGTGCAGATGTCTGTGCATTATATCCCTCCAAATACGGAGGTGATAAGCCATCAGAGCAAATCCAGCTGTGTCTAAGAACATGAAATTTGGCTAAATAATCTGAAGTTTTATGTTTCCATGAGACCACTTAAGTCAACCTCTGGCTGACTACTGAACACTTTCAGAAATGAGACATAAATCTTAAGAATTATAACCTGCAGTTGGTGGCTTTTCACAGTTCTGTGTTCAGTGTTTGATGAGAAGGACTGAGATGTTACAGAAAATTAATTGGAAGAAAAAGGAGTGCTGTAATGGAAAATGTGCCTTATTTTGGGAATCTAAGGGCTGCATTTTTACTGAGGCAAGGGGGAAAGTCAAAATGTGTAAATTGATGTGCAGAATGTGCAGACAAGTTTATTTCCATTCACTGCAAGTAAAATTGCTACTGCTTCCTTTGTTTGAAAAGCATTAATTGGCTAAATGACAATGCAACTGTTTTACTAATTAAGATATATCCATTTTGCCTGAAAAAGCCTGTCCTATTAGCAAGGTTAATAAACACTGACTCACTCTTCAGCTTTTCTCCCTCTTATTACATAAATTAGCACCAACCTCTAAATCAAATAAAAGGTGTGTTTTAAAAATTAGGAAAATGTTACTGTGGAAATGATCCATGAGCTTAAGTGCTCAGTAACAGGATTATTAATCTCACTTACTGTTCCATGATGAGAGGAAACCCATCAAGGTCTTTAAAATGTAAATTAATTATATTTTGTAAGAAGGCTGGGAGAAAAACAGCAGCGTGTCTGATGTAAAGAAATGGGTGACATTTTATTTTCAGCTTGTAAGAATATTTCATGAACTGAAGAAACCTTGTTACCTTTGAATTTTTAATGCAAGGTTCAGTTATTTCAAGGCCCAGTTGAAGGTTTTTTTGTCATCTGATCCTTCTCCTGCACAGGTTTTCTTCTGTCTATGCTCACACTGCATCCTTTGCCTTATGGAAACACCTCAAATGCTTCTCTCCAGCTGTTTAACCATGGAGAATTTTAGCTCTTGCTGAGCCCTCTCCTGCTCTTTCCGTTTGGTTGAAAACAGCAGGCAGGTTCATAATTTATTGGGTGATACTCAAATAGTGTCATTTCCTTAGGAAGCTGAATAAAGGTAGAGAGTAAGGACTTCTCTGTGTACAAGTGTGGGTAAATTTCTTTGCAAATGTAATTGTAAAGTGCTGCTCTGCAATCTGTGAGTGCATAATTCTTATGGTTCCTTTAGAGACACCAAACAGCCCATATGAGGGCTTTTATGATCTTTGAAAACCACAGCTGTCACTGATGTACCTTCTTTTGCATAGAAGTTATCTTAAGGCAGAATTGGTTTAAAAATTGGTTTTGTTCTCCTCTGTTTCCTGCTTCTCCTGCTGTCAGTCTGCGTGTGCACTGGCTACCAGGACTGGTTGCCTGGAATAAGTCCTTTTCTTCAAGCAGATGCAGCTTGATAAGACAGCCTTCTCAAAATATTTTTGTTGTTTTGGGGTTTTTTTCCTGAAATGTAAAAAGCCTTCAGAGAGGAATTCTAAGCAGTGACCAGTGTCTGCAACGGTTTTGTCTGGTATGGAATCAGCTCTTCCAGCCTGAGCAACCTCCTTGGCATCCTCCAGCTCTGCATGCTGCCAAAGGGTGGTCAGTGGTAGCTGTTTTGGTGTAGTGCCTGGAGTCACACAGTCCTTCTCTGGGCCTTGTGGTTTGGGATATTGTCAGTAACAGGTCTCTTGAGTTGCTCAGAAGGACCTCCTATCATTTCCAGGAATGCAGTCCCATTCATACCACTCCCACAGACTGAAGGACTTGGTCAAAATTGTCTTCTGAGTCTTCATTTTTATGGACCTGTAAAATAATGTGTCATCACTCCAAAGCTGGAATTGGTCAGAAGTTTCCCATAGCTATTGCTGTACAGAGCCATCCTTTCATTGGCTGGGTTCCTCTGTTCCTCTGTTCCTCTCTTCCTGTGCTCCAAATTCCAAGAAAACTGAACTTGGCCAAAAAAGAAGCCAGACATATCTTACAGGGCTATCTTCTACCACTTAACACCTGCAGAACGTAATTGGTTGTGAGGCATCGACCAGTTTATATCTGTATGACCACAGCAGGGACTAGAAAATTAAATCAAGCAGCTCCTGAAAAACTCCAGGTGATTTCAGAACACCTGCAGGAAGTATTTTTCCAAAGCACTGGTACATCAGAAAACATCTTCTGATGAGCTTCTCACTTGTGCCAGGCACTGTTTAGTTCCAGCACGTTCATGTTTTACTATCCAAAGGTTAAACTGTGTTAAAGTGAGTGAGAGCTCTCCAAGGTGAATAGCAATAACATGTCCTTCTCTTTCAAGAAATAAATTTTTCAGTTCAGGACACAAACCTATTGTTAGCTGAGCACATTTTTAAATGGTTACAGTTTTTCCTTATGTTTCTGAATACTTCAGTCAGTTTCTCTGAGTTTTTAATTGCACAAGAGACTGAGTTAACAGTGCATTATTTTTAATCGGTTCATTTTATCTGGCTTCAGAATTCAGAACCAAATTATCACCATCACCAACTAATTACTGGTCTATAATAATTTCACAGTGTGGAGTCTCCAGTAATCCAATATGCATTGCCTACAAAACAACAATGCTCTGTGTCACCTCAGGGATTTTGGCTGTATGTGTTACTGGCTGAGTTTCAGAGCACCAGATGAAGAAACCAAGGCTTATTTCCCTTGAGTTTGGATTTGCATGATTAGCTCTCTGTATGTTACCCTGAAAATGGACATCAAGTATCAAGAGAGAATTGCTTTCAAACAATTCTTTTTTGCTTCCCTGCCTCTGAAGTACCTTTCCCTGCAGGCAGCATGACATTTCAACCTCCTTCCTGCTTCTGGTGGCGCAGCAGGCACAGATGTCCCTGTGCAGGTACTGTCAGCAATCACAGAGAGTTGTTTTCCATATTGGTACAGTAAAGCTCAGGCTGCTGCAAAGTGTTGAAGAACTATGTCCACCACCAGAGCTAGTGACTGAAAAGCTTCTGATTCCTTGTGTAGGATACAGACCATAGAATCTCAGATTTCTGAAGTTTAGTTGTTCTTGCTAATAACTCCTTGGTGTCAATGTGAGGAGTATTCCCATCCCCTGCTGGAACAGAGCATCATTTGCAGTAGCTGTTTAGTAACACTGTAGAACAGCTGACAGGGAACAAAGCAGCTGTGTCTGCTATGACAGCAAAACCCACCTTGGTCACCCATTTGTCCCTTCTGCAAGCACCTCCAGCTGCGTGGATGAACCCTTCCTCTGTGGATCCCTCCTCTTGGAAAATGCTGAGGATCCTACAGATGAGTTGTCTTTCAAACCTGCCCCACAGTGCTGAGGTCCTAATCCAGTGAGGTTTTCCTGTCTGCAGCCTTCCATTTTAATCTGTGCCACTGGAAATAGTGGTTTGTGGAACCAGGGTGGTTTCAGTGCTGTTCCCAGTGTATCATCCATCATTTTACTATCACTCAAATTAGTATAGTCACATTCTTGCCCTGCTAAAAGCAGGTGCTATAGAGGCTATTATCTTCTATTCATGGTACTGATATTCACACACTTCCTGAGAGGAGTGATCCAAGCTAACTGAACTGTTCCAGTCCTGGTAGTAACAAAGACAGGCTTCAGTGCAGACTGGCCATGAACATCAGTGTCCAGCATCCAAGAAGGCTCATGGTGCTCACATTTAAATCAACCTTGGTTAAAACTAGCATGGCCAGCTTTTTTGTGCTGCAGTCAGACCTCCCATCTCAGAAGAGACATGCTCGAAGACTCCTGCATTTTGGAGTGCAATTCTGCTTCTTTAGAATTAAAAGTTAACAGTGAATAATAACATACATAATGAGTGATCCTGATTACTCTATTAACCAGCAGGAAAAAAGGGAGGAGATCTGAAAGAACACACCTGGGTATCACCATGAAGCTTCAGCTAATGCAAACTGATCCAACCCTCTGGACAACACACAGATTTTCAGTGTGTTGTTTGTAGTTCACATTTAGGAAGTGAGGCAAGAAGAGGTTCATGTGATTTCAGCGCTAGGAATGAGTGTCAAAAGGCAGAACTGCTGTCCAGATCTTAGCCAACATGCTCAGTAATGCCAAACACAGACATTTAAAGCTCAAGACTGATATCCAGAATGTCAGAATTATTTTTAACCAATCTGTACTTCTTTCTCTTTTATTTCTGGTTTCTGAGCTGCAGGTTCTGCTTCAAGTATATTTTAAAGCCTTTTCTGAAATTGTGACAGCTAGACCCTTGATTTAATTTATCTTAAATATAATTTAAAAACAATTTCTATTAATCATCTGCAAACCAGTTATTTATAACAGCACCAGACATTGTTACTGTTACTGCTGATGTCCTAAAACTGGTATTTCTCCTCTAGTATCAATAAAGATGAAGCTTCAGCCAAGGACTGGTTTAGGAGCAGATCCCATTTTTATGGGAGTAAATGAGCCCCTGAAGAATGACCATGTTTACAAATATAGATTCTTTCTGTCTATCAGTGTTATTTGAGAATACTGACTGTCATCTCTGGTGCTTTCTGGTCCAAAGATGGTGCAGTAAGGGAGTAGCAGCCCTCAAGGAAACTTCAGCGGAACACCTCTATGAGAATTAAACTGTAAACAGCAAGAGTTCTATTAATATTAAAACTACTTTTCTGCCATTTCCTGTGGAGACTCAAACACTGTGTTGGTCACAAGTTCCTGGTTACGTCTTGATAACTGTCGCTATTTCTAGTCATTACTGGATTCATTATCCTGATGTATTATTTAGAAGACTGTTCATACCAATAGACAGATAAAAGGAAAGTTAGTTTTGCAAAAGCCACATATTGAAGTGTCTTCAGAAGTTCTAAGTTTCTGATGTGCCTTGGCTGAAAACAAAAGGCACTGTGTCACTGGTATCACTGCCATTAGCATTAGCCCTTTCAGACTTGGATGTTTCTCACTACATTAAACATTTGCCATGGACACAGTCCTATATTCAAGGTGATAGATTGGAACTCGGTTCCTGAGAGACCACTTCATCCTGCAAGGCTGGAATTACACGGGAGGGGCCTGACAATATCCTGCTTTCCTTGGAAAGCCTTTACTTTGTTCTGCTGTTAAATGCTGCTAATTGTTCTCTGTTAAATCTGGTGTGTTTATGATAGCATCATATGCTGCTTCAAATCACTGAGGGAGCAGATGGCAAAGAATTCAAGTACCTATCTCCCTCCGATGCCCCTGGCAATGAAGCATCCAAATATCTTCATAGATCTGAGTGTAAGAGCTGTGCCAGAATGCAAACAAAGGAATCTTTTAATCTCAGGCATTGCAGCAGTTTGCTGATTGTCGACAGTCCTCCTTTCAGTCTCTCAGACTCCACAGGTTGTTTGTGCTTATTGCTCTGGAGTGTTCTAGACTCCCAAAGGGACAGAGCAACATTACTAATTTATACTAATCACTCTAAAAATAACCAAAAAGCTATGGATAAATATCACGGAGGAGACAGTGGAAAAGCACAACTATCTTATCTGCTCCCCTGTAAATACAGCACATCACAGTGAAAATCTCCTTTTTAGCAAAACATGGTGACAGGATTTTGTAAGTACCCTGAAAGACATCAAAATTCCCCACTCTGTGTACTGCTGACATCTCACATGGGAGAAGTAAAACTATCTTGTACACTGAGGAAAGAAGTAATAAATTACTGCTTTGCTTATGATTATTATTTAAGTGAATGTCTGTTGTAGGAGTTGGAGATTGATTCACAGTTGAATGTCACTGCTGAGGTGGAGTTGATGTATTAAATTAAAACAAATATTCAAGGTAGAGGGGATATATAGTGGAAGAAAGTGCTTCCCAAAAGGATGAACCAAAAATAAAGACCATGAGAGTGGCCCACATGAAAAATATTTTCCCAAAGGGTCTCTTCACCAAAACAGAACAATCCAAATCTGATAAAATGTTCATAAAGAAAACCAAAAGGAGGCATCTGTGATGGAAAAAGGTGCCTGTGGTTGATCATGAGATTTTTTGGCTTTGTGCAGAAGTCACTGGATGAGACTGAACACATTGACCATGCAAGAGGTTGTGACAGTCTCTTATCCTTAAGACAAGGGAATATATACAAGTCTCTGTTAAAGAATGCAAATGTGAGAAGGTGATGTTTGCAATCTGATTTCAGGCCTATGAAAATAAAGAAATCCAGACACAATGACACAGAGACAAAAATAGCTATTTACATGAGCTCTTATTTGTTTAACCTGCAGGCAGAACTCAGGTCAACCTAAAGTCATTTATGCATCGCTTAGCACTGGAAAGTCTCGCATATGTCCAGACTCTTGTTTGGTTTTGTAATTTCTACATTTGCCTACCTCTTATCTTGTTCCCTTTGAGTATTTGTTGCACTTGCAATGTGTAACAGAAACAGTGTCATAAATACAAATGTTCCTTGGCATGGAACACTCTTGAAAGGCCTATTTACAGGTAATATACCTGAGGTAAATTCTTACACTACCAACAGTAGGACAATCTTGGAGTTTCATAGAGAAGACCCTAAAAATGTTCTAATTTTTATCACTCAATGAAATATTGGAATTACTGGTCCTTTGATTTCACCCATGGCAGTCAGATCTGAGAGAGCTTCTTGGACTGTCCTTCAGTCAGAAAGGTTTTTGGTCATTTCTAACACTTGCACCTCTAAAGCTTCAAGGAGTGTTGCCTTTTACACATATTCCCCAGAAGAGTTTTTTTCAAGTACGTTCTTCCTGTGACTAACATGTAACGAGCAAGTTTTGCATTTTCTTATATTATACTTGTATTATACACGCTGCCAGGGAGGTATTTTGTACTTTTATAAAATTTCTCTCTTTTATCTTTGTTTAAAAATATGATTATGCTTCTGGTTTTCATCTGTGTGGAAAGCCTGGCTGTTTCTCAGATCCATGCCTTCGAGATAACATACTTCCAGCTGTTTATTTGGGGATTTAACTGTTTGAGGAATTCTTTAGTGTGTTTTCTTTGATGAAATTAGGAGCAGCAGCTCAACTCTAAACACATCCATAGTCATAACTAATGAAAGCACCTATATCATCACCTCATTCACATCTCCAGGTAAGACTTTAATTCACGTTACAGGAAACAGATACCAATATATGTAAAATTTGCAGCTGTTGACTTGAACAGATCCCTCAGTGGCTGTTAGCAGTCTCAAATTGGAGTTGTTTTGATTTATATCCTGATTCTGATTATAATAGGCTCTAAATATTTTGCGTGACCACTAGTAAATACTACGAGAGGTCTATGAACTTACAGACTCCATGGGTTGTAAAGTGTCTCCAGCCAGGCCCTGAGAATTTCTAGTTGATTTTAGTATTTGGCTTGACTGATTTCATTAAAGGGCAGCAATTACATCAGAAAGCTACTTGAAATAAAGCTGACTGTCTCTGAGCTATGTTTCTAATGCATTTTGAAATCTTTTAACTTAATGTATTTTAGTTTGTCTGCTGCTACTTGAGTAATGTAAGAGGGAACAGCTTGTTTCCTTTGGAATGGAGATACAATTTGTGAAATAGCCTTTCCAGGGGTGAGTCACTGATGAAAGGAGGAAGTTCATTTAATATGCTCCCATGAAAGCTGCAAAAGGAAAACTGAGTTTTCAGTTTGTCTGAAAGAAAACCGAGGGTTGATAAAGTCAGGCAGCATTAAATATGGGATCTTCAGCTGCCACATGAAATAAACTCTTTCCTTTCGTTACGATTTTGACGGCAGTCAAAGACAAAAATTATGTCTGGAGTGTCAAAGGTTTAACACCTCAAACTGCTGAGCCAAACTGAGTCCCTGCTAGGAACAAGTACTGCATGAAGTACCTGGTCCCGTCGCATGCATTTGACTCCGTGGCACAGCCGCCTCCGTCCTGGCAGCGGAGCAGGCAGGGAAGCTGGCAGGGGAGCAGGAAGCGGAGCAGGCAGGGGAGCAGGAAGCGGAGCAGGCAGCGGAGGAGGCAGTGGAGCAGGCAGGGGAGCAGGCAGGGGAGCAGGCAGCGGAGCAGGCAGCGGAGCAGGCAGCGGAGGAGGCAGTGGAGCAGGCAGCGGAGCAGGAAGCAGAGCAGGCAGGGGAGCTGGCAGGGGAGCAGGCAGGGGAGCAGGCAGTGAAGCAGGCAGGGGAGCAGGCAGGGGAGCAGGCAGCAGAGCAGGCAGCAGAGCAGGCAGCGGAGCAGGCAGTAACGAGCCCGGAGCCTGCGAGTCCGGAGCGCAGACACCAGGTGCGCGCCCAGAGCGGCTTCTGGGCACATCCCGAGCGCCTCTGCACTGCACGGAGAGGAGTCGCAGTGGGCCCCTTCCCCCCCGGAGGGCTCAGATCTGGGGTGCTGCCATGGGAGCACGGGGAGCCCACGGGCNTCCCCCCGGAGAGCTCAGATCTGGGGTCCTGCCGGAGGCCAGTGCTGCCGTGGGAGCACGGGGAGCCCACGGGCCCAGCCCAGGCCTGCAGTGCAGCTCCACTGATGGCAGCGGGTGTTGTCCAATCAGCACCACGTGGATCGGTCCTGTTGGGATTTGCTGACTTCAACTGATACTTGTCATGTTAGGTTTATTTTAATTTTAGTCAATGTCAGAAGCTTCATCTAGGGCCCTTCGTATTAGACGTGAGCTCTTAGTAGAGCCTTTCTTTTATAGGCTATAAATTTGTAGTCATGAATCCATTCAGGAACAAGACCATCTCTTAGTTCTTCAATGTCCAGCCCTGATTGATTCATGGCACCTTTCATTCAGCAAAATGTAACTTTGGTCTCCTTCCTTCTAGGCCTTTTCTGCCAGATTCAGGCCTGCCCTCCAGTGAATGTATTTTCTGCCCTTTGGTCTGAATTAAATTCCCTGTAAGAAAAAACATTATTGAGAAAAGCCAACCAAAATCACACAGTACTACTGGAAAAGCTGAACAGTTTTGAAGGAGTTAATTAAGTCTGGTGGGCCTTTGCTCTGCTCCTCTGAACAAAAGATTTTGTAGTAACAAACACATTAGAAACAAATGCAGGAACTGGAAAGAAAAGGTTTTTCTAAGCTAATTTCTAGGAAGAAGGAAAGATGTGAGAAAACGGACAAAGAGAAGGGCTAGTGCTACTGCTGTGTTTCCA
>VWPU01016143.1:0-12230 GCA_013398955.1 Callaeas wilsoni
GGGGCTGCCCCGCGCGCTGCCTGCGCGCTCCCCACGGCGCTGACGCCCTTTCCCCGCGCAGGCGGCAGCGCGGGCGGCCCCGCGGTGCAGAAGGCCCCCCGGGCGCCGGGGCCGCTGTCATGGCGGAGGGGCCGCGGGCGCTGCTGCCGCTCCTGGCGGTCCTGCTGCCTTTGGCCGCCGCGGTCTACGAGGACCAAGTGGGCAAGTTCGACTGGTGAGCGCCGGGGGTCCCGCCGGGCTGGGCGCCCCCTCCCACGGACGAGCCCTGCGCCCGCCGCTCCGGATCTCATTTCACCGGCGCTCCCGTTCCCTCTCGCAGGAGGCAGCAGTACGTGGGGAAGCTCAAGTTCGCCTCCTTGGAGGCCTCGCAGGGCTCGAAGAAGCTCGTCGTGGCCACCGAGGAGAACGTGGTGGCCGCCCTGAACTCTCGGAGCGGCGAAATCCGTGAGTGCGGCCGCTTTGGGGCCGAGGGTCAATGCGGTTGTGCTGGTTGTTCCTCCGGAAGGGTTAACGCTGCTGGTTGGGCCTCGGCGGGCGGGAGGGTTCAGCCGGCAGGTCAGAGCTCCGGCTTAGGGCTGGCTCTGTAAGCAGACCGGGTTTAACATAATAACGCAGAGATGCCTTTGTGGGCACTCGTGCCCTTCACCCCGGCCCTGTCTGTTGCAGTGTGGCGCCATGTGGACAAGGGCACCCCGGAAGGAGCCATCGATGCGATGCTGATCCATGGGCAGGGTAAGGGCAGCGTGCTGGGGCTGGCAGCGCTCTTGGAACGTGGAGGCAGTGTTAGAGCACGGGCTGGACCTGCAGAAGCCATCCCTTTGCTAGCCCGTGGTGGGTGCGAGCTCTGTGTTCGTTCCTCTCCCCTCCTTTCCCAGATGCCATCACTGTGTCCAATGCCGGACGAATTCTGCGTTCCTGGGAGACCAACATCGGGGGCTTGAACTGGGAGACCTCCCTGGACACTGGCAGGTGGGATTTCCTGTCTGCACGGGCTCTTTCTCCTTGTAGTGCTGGTCTGGGAAGGACAAATACAGGTCATGGACATGGTGTGGGCTTGTATTGTAGAGAAACACTGGTCAGATGTAAAGGTTCCAAAACAAATTTTGGGTGAGTTCTTTATGAATGCCTGAACCTGGCAGAGAATCCCTGAATCACTGAGGTTGGAAAAACCCTCCCAGACCATCGAGTCCAAGCTGTGACCAATCCCCCACTCAGTCTCCAGCACTGAGTGCCATGCCCAGAGATTCCTTGGACACCTCCAGGGATGGAGACCCCAAACCTCCCTGGGCAGCCTCTACCAAGGCCTGGCAGCCCTTTCCGTGGAGAAATTCCTGCTGATGTCCCACCTGAGGCTCCCCTGGCCCAGCCTGCGGCCGTTCCCTCTCCTCCTGTCCCTGTTCCCTGGGAGCAGAGCCCGACCCCCCCGGCTGCCCCCTCCTGTCAGGGAGGTGTGCAGAGCCACAAGGTCCCCCCTGAGCCTCCTTTTCTCCAGGCTGAGCCCCTTTCCAGCTCCCTCAGCTGCCCCTGGCTCTCCAGTTCCTTCCCCAAGGGCAAAATAAGAAAATAATTCCCTAATTCCTTGTGCCTGTGCTCAGTTTCCAGGGGGCTGCCCTGGTGGGGCTCCCCGAGGCGGTGAAGTACGTGGCAGTGCTGAAGAAGGCGGCCCTGTCTCTGCACTACCTGTCCAACGGGCACCAGAAGTGGGTGGAACACCTGCCAGAAAGGTGAGAACACCTGCAAGGAGACCTGTGAGCCCCTGGCACAGGGCAGAGGGAAGGGGGCTGTGCCTGCCTTGTGCTTCTGCAAACAGCGGTGTGAGAGGATGGTGCTCCAAGGTTGCTGCCTGTCTTGCAGTGAGAGCACTCAGTACCAGCTGCTGTATTCCCGTGGGACTGGAGTGATCCACGTGGTTGGCATCGTTCCCCAGAGCCACCTGAACGTCTTGACGTTCAATGTGGAAGATGGAGAAATCACGAAACAGGTAGTGGAGCCGAAAGGCTGGGTTTGGTGTTATCAAAAGTGCTTCCAGCCCTGTGGTGTGCTGGGCAGAGGAATCAATTGTTGTGCTACAGAGAACCCTCCCTTTCATTGAAGCACAGCCTCCCAGCCAGGGATTTCACGGCTGAATGCCCTGACAGCCAAACTGAATTACACTGACAGCCAAACTGAATTACCCCGACAGCCAAACTGAATTCCCCTGGCAGCTGTTAGTCGAGATTATCCCACAGCCCTCAGGCTGACAGCTCGTTTTTCTCACTTGTGGGTAAAAATAATGGACTGGGGTTGCTGTTTGTGCCCACGTGGGCTCTGTGGGGGCTGTGTCCTGCTGACCCCTGGCCGTGTCTGTGTCTCTGTGTGCAGGTGAGGGTGGCAGCCCCGTGGCTGCGGGACCTGGAGGGCTCCTGCGGCGTGGTGGGGGAGGCCGTGCTGGTGTGCATGGACGCAGCCACGCGCTCGCTGCACGTCTGCGCCCTGGACACGGAGCAGGACACGAGGCAGATCCCGCTGCAGGTGAGGAGTGCTGGAGGAGCATTCCCTGGAATTCCTTGTCTGACTGGTCTGGTGCCTGACCCAGCCTGTTGATGAACTGGGGAGTGGTTAGAGGTGGGGGATCGTGATCTGTAAATTGAGGGAAGGGTGGAAAAGCTTTTTGTCTGTTATTCCTTCTGGGTTGATGTCTTCTGAGCTTTGCTGCAGTGGAGCCTCAGCCTCCCTGCTCCTGCTCTGTCCCCTGACCCTGGGAGTCTCTCACTGCTGCTGAGGGAAGGAAGGTGTTGGTCTCAGTGAAGGGCAGCTCTCCCAGCACGTGTGCTTCTCTCCCTTGCAGTCCCTGGAGCTGGAGTTTGCAGATGACTTCCAGGCCAGGATCTTGGCCACTCAGCCCAGTGTGACCAGCGCCTCACGGACTCAGTTCTTCCTGCAGCTGTCCCCAAGCCACTTCTCCCTGCTGCAGTACAAGCAGGGGCTGCTCAGCCACCTCCGGGACTTCCAGCAGGTACCCGAGACGGACGTACCAGGGACAGGGCCAAGTGCAGCTGAACGTCCTTCAAACTGCTGGGCCAGCTGGCAGGGTTTAAAAATCTCAGTAACTTTGGGCTGAAAAACCTGTGGCAGGTCAACTGTTCCCGTCTTTATGAGAAGTGGTTTCAGTATTTTATTTTTATTATTTTTTAATTTTTTTTTTTAATGTGGGGAAACAATACAATTTAAAATTTGGTTGTGACAGTTCATCTGTTTTTAATTCCACTGTGGTTTTGTTTACTTCACGAGTAGTTTTTGGTGAGGTTTGGAGGTTTCTTGAGGGTTTTTCTTTTTTTAATGATTTCATGCTGCTTTTTTTCCCTTTCCAGGCAGCTCTGGTGAGTTTTGCAACGACCGGGGAGAAGACGGTGGCCGCTGTCCTGACATGCAGGAGTGAACTGGTCAGCACAATTCCTGTACTCTGGGACCAGCCCAGCTTTGGGGATGTGCACTGGGGGTGGGTTCCACAGGTGTTTCACGGGCCCAGGGGTGGGGAGCCCCTGAAGAAGGAGGAGAATTTGATAAATTTTGGTGATAACACAAGCAGGGCTTGATTATGTCCGGCTCAGGCTGTGCCTGGCTCAGTGAATGTCCTGGTTCAGCCCTGTGGAAGGTGGGCATGTGACAAGGAATTGGCTTTACTGATCCACAGAGGATTTCAATATATGGGAACTATAGCCATAGTTCCATTTTTGTCAGAACCAGGATAGAACAGAACAGAGCTGTTTCCTGCCTGATGTCACAGGCAAGCTGAGACTTGTCAGGCAGTTGAAAACCTAATTTTTTTATGCTTTTACTGAAGCCATGTTCCATCTCTCCTCATCCTCACTTCAGAAACCTGGAAGCTCGGATGGCCTCCATGCTGGCAGCACTCTGGAGGATGCCCGGAGGCAGGTACGGGGTGCTCTTGTTCCTGAGTTCTTGTCAGTCCATTTTATTCCTCTGCCTGCAGGAGCAGAATGACAGAGGTGTTACAGCAGCCATGCAGCCTGAAAACACAGCCTAAAAATGCCTTGAGTCCCCAGTTTTTACTGGAGATGGAATTCTGCTGGAATCCTGCTGCAGGGTTTGGTGTGTGTGTGTGTAACCTCTGTTTTCTGCCCGTCCCTACAGGATTCCTTAACCTGCTCCAATCAAACCTACAACATAAACCTCTACCTGGTTGAAACTGGGCAAAGATTGTTGGATACCACCATCACCTTTAACCTGGAGCAGGGAGGGGCCAAGCCACAGCAGGTGAGCAGGGAGGGGTTATTTCAGTCCTTGCACTGCCCTCCCTTCCCTGATTTGGCAGGATGGGAGCCCTTCAGCCAAGGGGAAGAGCATTCCAGGGATTACAGCATCACCCTGCTTGCTCTAGTTTCACCTGATTTCTGCTTTCTCCAAGGAGATGATCGTTGATCTCACTGTTTTCCTTGCCTTTTTTAAAATTTTTTTTTTCCCAGCTGTACATCCAAGTTTTCCTGAAGAAGGATGACTCCGTGGGCTATCGAGCCTTGGTGCAGACAGAGGACCACATGCTCATGTTCCTCCAGCAGCCAGGTGACTCCCACAAACAGCCTCCTCTATTGTAACAGCCACCAGGAGAAAATTCCACGTCCTCAAGGATTATGTTTTATTATTACTTTCCTTGAAAACTGAAAAACTTAATTTAACTCTTCTGAGTCCCATGAAAGACACAGGAGACTCTTTCACCCTCACAAGACACCTGACCGTGACGAACAGTTCTGCCTTGTTTTGTGTGGGCAGAGCCTTTGAATTTCAGGAGGTTTTTGCGGGTTTCAAAACTCTTTTTGTAGCATGAGAGTGTTAATTCTGGTGTAGATCTTCCTCAAAGATTTTCAGAAGAGAGCCCCATGGCAAAAATGTTAATTTGCAGAAAGGGGTGCAAGTCCCATCTCAGTGACGTGAATTTTCTGGGGCTGCGAAGGAATCCAGGAGCTCACCCTGTGGATCTCTTCTTTTAAATAGACTCAATGACTGTAACTCTTTTAAAACACCAGATTGATTTTACTGATCCTGAGGTTTTCTTCCCAGAAGTGGCCCCGGTTGCATGAAGTATTTGTTGTTTATGGAATAGTTAATTTAATGATATTAGATACTTCTACGCTGTTTAGCATTTCATTAAGAGGTTATTTGCATTTCGAGGTTGCACTAAAAGATACTCTTACATTGAGGCAATTCCCAGATATTGCGTTGATTTGTCCAATATTCTGCTCTTATTTCCTTCCAGGGAAAGTTGTGTGGAGTAGAGAGGAGTCACTGGCAGAGGTGGTAAGCTTGGAGATGGTGGATCTGCCTCTGACAGGAGCACAGGCTGAGCTGGAGGGAGAATTTGGAAAAAAAGCAGGTGAGTTTAACAGAATTGCCTTTGTGAGTTTGTTTTCCTTCCTAGATAAATGTGTTTATTGTTTTCTGTTTACACTTAGCTGAGAGATTAGTTTAAATCTCTACTGATGCCAATTAAAATGAGCAGAAATAAACCCTTTTCTGTTTAAACTGTGGAAATCCAATCCAGATGACATGAGTATATTCCACTGTTACATTAAAAAAAGCAGTCAGCAGCAGTAGGAGGGATTTTGGCCATGTCTCCTAAATGTTTCCTGTGACTCTTTCTGGAAGACTCGTTTCCAATAGCTTTTTTTTTGCTTTGTTTTGTCTTTCCTTGCTGTCCTGGATGCAGCCATCCAAGGTAACCCCATCCTGCATGGAGTGTGCTCTGCTCCTGCCTAATGCTTCCTGGTGCCACTGGTCCCCTCTGCTTGCTCTCCTCAGGGGCTGAAACAGAGTTAAATCCGGTGTTTTGGTTATTTTAAGAAGTTAAATACCAAACCCTGACGGGGCAGAATTCATTATTTTCAATTCCTCTGAGCAGTGGGCGCAGAGGGATTTTTGTAGAGGTTGGGGAGCTGTAGGTGGGCACAGTGAGAAGGAACACGAAATCCTCTGCATGAAGGTTTGCTTTCAGTTGATCAGGGCGTGTTTTGGAATCAGTGTGGAGTGGGAAAGGTTGGTAAATGCCAGAGTCTGTCACAGAAATGGCAGCTATGAATTATTGCAGAGTGGGAGGCAGGCAGTTACCCCAGGTTTGTGCATGGCAGCGTTTGACACCGGAATTTCAGCTCCGGGGCGGGACGTGTGCGCTTTCCCTCCTGTTGTCACTGTGGGTGCCACTTGCAGATGGTTTGCTGGGAATGTTCCTGAAGCGACTCTCGTCCCAGCTCATCCTGCTGCAAGCCTGGACTGCTCATCTCTGGAAGATGTTCTATGATGCCAGGAAGCCCCGGAGCCAGATTAAAAATGAGATTAACATCGACAATTTGGCCAGAGACGAGTTCAACCTCCAGAAAATGATGGTGATGGTTACTGCCTCAGGGAAGGTGAGGAGGCCAGGGCAGGAATCTGTTTCTAGGCTGGAGCAAAGAGTCTCAGATCTGAATTCCCAGCCCTGTTTTCAGCCAGGTTTGGGCAGAAATCATGGGAAGATGCACAGGATGTTTTGTGGTGGCTTTAAAGGGGGACTAAGACTCAGCTTTCTTTGGGATACGACAGAGGGAGATGCAGTGCTTGAATGGGAGAGGTGTTTTCCTAAACTTTGGCTTTCCCACGTGTTTTTCCTCAGCTTTTTGGCATTGAGAGCAGCTCTGGCACCATCCTGTGGAAGCAATACCTCAGGAATGTGAGACCAGGCTCCTCCTTCAAGCTGATGGTGCAGAGGACAACAGCCCATTTCCCCCACCCTCCGCAGTGCACTCTGCTCGTCAAGGACAGGGTGAGGCCCTTTCCCTGCCCCTCCCCTGGACGTGGAAATCCGCCCTTGGGCAGGGCATTAAAACCATCTTCTTGGGCATCACCTGGTTGTCACTGATGTGGGCACGGGAGGGGAGAAAGATCTGGAGGGAAGCAGACACAGAAGCCTCAGAAGCTTAAAAATGATCGTGGTTGTGATGGACAAACGTGGGATAAATGTTTAGACAAATGTGTGTGTCCAAACAGAATATTTTCAGGATGGAATAGCTGAACCCAAGGTGTGAATAGTCAGCACCAGCAAGTAACAGTTAGAAAAAACACTTTCTGTTTTTTTGACTTAGACAAGAGGCAAGACTTACCCTGTTTTTCAGGAAACCAAAATGAGTTTTCTGTACGTCTTTAACCCCATCTTTGGGAAGAGAAGCCAGGTAGCTCCTCCAGTTCTGAAACGTCCGATTCTCCAGACTTTGCTTCTGCCTATTATGGATCAAGACTATGCCAAAGTGCTGCTCCTGATTGATGATGAGTACAAGGTAAATTGCTTTGCCTGGAGGCAGTTTTCTTCACATTCTGGTTAATTATTCCCCTCCCTTTTGGAGCAAGATGGAAAAAAATGCCATTGAGCCACATTTCACACAAAACTATGAGGTTATTCTGGTAAGACAGACCTGATCTTGATAAACACGTTAGTAATAATCTTTCTAGTTCATTCTAGGGTGGGGTTTTTGCCTGTATCAGTCATTTTTAACCTGTTTCCATTATTTTTTTCCAGGTTACAGCTTTCCCAGCCACTAAAAACGTCCTTCGCCAGCTAGAAGAAATAGCCCATTCCATCTATTTTTACCTAGTTGATGCTGAGCAGGGAAAACTCTCTGGATTCAGGCTGAAAAAGGTATGGAAAACCCATTACAGTCCAAGTGGAGCCACTTCCCTAAATGCCCTGTGAATAACGGCAGATCTCAGAACTGGAGTGTTCAGCCCCAAAACACGCCGAAGAAACTTGTGAAATCCCGAAGCAAGGAAAGCTGCATCCTGCTGGTGCTGTCCTTGGAGGACAAGATCCAAGCTTCCTCGTGCTTTTTCCCTGCAGGACCTGAGCACAGAGGAGAGCTGGGAGGTGGCCATCCCCACGGAGGTGCAGAGGATTGTGGCTGTCAAAGGGAAGAGGTCCAACGAGCACGTGCACTCCCAGGGCCGCGTGATGGGCGACCGCAGCGTCCTCTACAAGGTGCTCCTGCAGCTCTGCGTTGGCTTTTCGCTCAGGGATTATCCCGTGGGAAGATCCCAGTACCATTCCCTGCTGCTGTATTGGGATGAGCTGCCCTGTGGTGCCAGTTTTTCTTTATGGGCACCAACGTCTGCAGAAAAATGCTCCTTTTGGAGGTTTCTTATCTAAAATGTTTTCGTGCAGCGGTTAAGTCAGTCACAATCTGATACTGGGGAATAACAGCTTGGTTTCTTGAGATGATTTGTTCACAATATGCCTGGTGCCAGATGAAGAGCAGGAAGGAGGTGTCTGGCACTGAAAGGGGGTCTCGGCTGTTTCTCCTTTGTCCCTAGTCCCTGAACCCCAACCTGCTGGCCGTGGTGACCGAGAGCACGGACACGCACCACGAGCGCACCTTCATCGGGATCTACCTCATGGACGGCGTCACGGGCAGGATCATCCACTCCTCCGTGCAGAAGAAGGCCAAGGGGCCCGTGCACATGGTGCACTCGGAGAACTGGGTGGTGGTGAGAGCTGCTGCTTGTTTGGGGTGACCCCTAAAATCACAAGCCCAACAATATTAAGGTGATAAGAAGCAGTGACCTGTCGTGAAGGTCCTTCACGGTGCAAATATGGCAAAACGCACACGTAATGCAGGACTCTGACAATTCTGTAAGTTTAACAAATTAGCACACTTAACAGCAATCACCCAATTAGAGGGACAGTTAATTAACTAATCCCCCCTTTCGGTTCTGCCCCCACTGAAGGCCTCCCTAGCTTCTAACCCCCCATTTATTATGTCTACAATATATAGAGAAAATGAGATGTCCTTGCTTCACTGTAGAGCAAAGAATAAATAAGATTCCAGCAAGGTTAGCTTATTGTTCTAAAAGCTAGGGGAGGGGGTAGGAAGGTACTACAGTTTAAGGAGCTCTATAACTGTGTAGTAGTCCACAGAGCTACAAATATGTGGAAAATGTATAAAAAGCAAAAATCTTTCTGGCCTCGGGGCAGCTCCTGAACCTGCATGGAGGCAGTTTTCTGACCCCTCTCAGTGATTTCCCTGTATCCTTGACTGCTTCCCTGATGCTCCTGAAACTCTGCAGTACCAGTACTGGAACACGAAGGCCCGTCGGAACGAGTTCACCGTGCTGGAGCTCTACGAGGGCACAGAGCAGTACAATGCCACAGCCTTCAGCTCCCTGGACCGCCCCATTTTGCCTCAGGTTCTCCAGCAATCCTACATTTTCCCTTCTGCCATCAGTGCCATGGAGGCCACGATCACCGAGCGGGGCATCACCAGCCGCCACTTGCTCAGTGAGTACCTGTGCTCAGTGGGGTTTTGGGGGCTGAAATCCAAACAAAACGCGCTTTGCTGCCAAAAGGTTGTGCCTGGGGGTTGTCCTGGACTCCTGCAAGCGCAGGGATAAGCACCAGGAGAGCGTTTCTGTTGGCTGTTGGAAAACGCTGTCAGGAATGGCCGTGGGGTGCCAGGCTCTTTCCAGTGGTGCCCAGAGGAGCAATGGCCATAAACTAAAACCCAACGAGTTTCACCCCAACATGAGGAAGAACTTTTTCTTGAGGGTGGCAGAGCACTGGCAGGATGCCTGGGGAGGGTGTGGAGTGTCCCTCTCCGGAGACATTCCAAACCCACCCAGATGCACTCCTGAGTCACCTGCTCTGGGTGACCCTTCCTGGGCAGGGGGGTTGGGCTGGGTGATCCCAGAAGGCCCCTCCAACCTCAGCTGTTTTGGGATTCTGTGATTTTTAAGATGCTTTTCCTTTAATGCACAGTTGGGCTTCCCTCCGGGGCCATCCTGTCCCTTCCCAAGGCTCTGCTGGACCCTCGGCGCCCAGAGATCCCGACGGAACAGAGCAGGTGGGGAAGGAGTGAGAACCTCTCCTCCTGGGCTGCGGAGAGGGCTGGATTTTGTGTGGAGTATGTTGTGGGAAGAGGAGCAATCGTGTCCTGGCTGGACTCAGAGCAGCCTTGGGACAGAATGAGGGGAAGTTCCTTCAGGCCAGAGGTTGGACTCCATGGTCTTGGAGGTCTTCCCCGACCTGAAGGATTCTGTGCTTCTGTTCCCAGACTGTGAGGATGGGATACATTTGTCTGTATTACAGCAGGTCAATCATTAAACCAGCCTAGGTCTGTATTCTCAGGGAGGAGCAGTCAGAGGAACTGGGTTTTTGAGAGTTACACTTACTTTTAAAACTTTGAAAGCCTGAAAGGAGGCGGCTGCAGTTTAGCTTGACCCAGCATTTGATTTTCATCCTGCAGCAGTGATGAATCTGCACTGGGAAAAGCTCCCCAGTTTACAGATTTAGGTTAGCTTTTGATGGTGGGGGTAGGAAACACTGGTGACACCCCCAGCGTGCTGCTTCCTGGGGTTTGATGTCTCTCGTGGTGCCTTGCAGGGAGGAGAACCTGATCCCGTACTCGCCGGACGTGCAGATCCACGCCGAGAGGTTCATCAACTACAACCAGACCATATCCAGGATGAGGGGGATTTACACAGCCCCCTCTGGCCTCGAGTCCACGTGCTTGGTGAGTGCAGGGGGGAGGTCTCAGTGTGGAATTTGGGGGTGGATTCCAATCCACAGCCCGCGGCAGGGAATAATTCCCCTACCACAGCTGCTCCTTTCCATCAGGGCTGTAACCCTGGATCACTTTGGGGTTTTACGCTCCAAGCTGCATCCCCCAGCTCCTGATCTCCCTCCCACCCTGCAGGTTGTAGCCTACGGGCTGGACATCTTCCAGACCCGGGTGTACCCCTCCAAGCAGTTCGACGTGCTCAAGGACGACTACGACTACGTGCTGATCAGCAGCGTCCTCTTCGGGCTGGTCTTTGCCACCATGATCACCAAGAGGCTGGCCCAGGTGAAGCTGCTGAACCGGGCCTGGCGCTGAGGGAGGCCCGGGCTGGGCCGGGGCTGCCCGGAGGGCTCTGCTGGGAGCCCAGCCCACCCTGCTGATGGATCCGAACTGTTCCGGCTGGCTGGAAGAGAGCTGTGAGGAAAAGGTGCTGGTGGAACAAAACCCGCGCTGCCCACGTGTCTCCCGTGGGGAGAAACAGAAGAGATGAAAAATAGAGACTTTTTTGTTCTGGCTGAAAAAGAAGGTCCCAAACCTCCCTCAAAGCCCCAAAATCAGTGTCTCCCTGATGTTGGCGAAGAGAGTCCTAAGGATGTGTGTCCTGCCCATCCTGGGCTCTCCCTCAGTGCCAGCTGTGCTCCACATCTGGCACAGAGGAGGGATGAGGGCTGTTGGCTGCTGAGATGTGGTAACGAGCTCCTGGTGTGAGGAAGAGACCTTGGGTGATTTCCTTAGGAAAAATACTGGGAATGGGGTGTCTGTCTGTGGGAAACGGCCTCATGGAGCCACTGAGGAAGCCGCAGAGCAGGGGCCAGAATTTGAGCCTAAAGTCTCTCCACGATCTTTATTTATTGTGATGACAACATCAGTTCCTTGCCATTTGTTTCTAAATTTGCCTGCAATTTCTTTTTGTGTTCAGCCCTGGGGTTAAGGCGGGGTGGTTCAGGGGGAGGAGCCTCTCGGCGTTTCCCTCGGGATCGCGGCTCTGAACTCTTAACTCTGAACTCTTAAATCTTTAGGATTTCAGTTGTTAAGATCCAGTTTGTCATCGAGTTGTTCCACCGGGAGAGGCCGTGTCCCCCCCATCCCCTCCAGTGTCCAGATCCCAAAATAAAGCTGCGGAGCAGGGAGTGGGTTTGAAGTGTTTCTATTGAAGTGTTTCTTGGGCTGTGTAAGTGGGTTTGGTGGGGCGATTTAGGTGGTTTTTAGGGGTTATTTAGGTGATTTTTAGAGGTTATTTAGGTGATTTTTGGGATTATTTAAGTGGGTTTTGGGGGGCTACCGAGGTGTTTCTTGGGGCTAAGTAGTTTTATGGGGCTGTTTCAGTGGGTTTTGAGCTACTTAAGAGGGGATTTTTGCCTATTTCAAGGGGGAATTTTTTGGGGGGTTATTTTATTATTTAAGTGTTTTGGGAGACTCTTAAAGCGGAGGGGTTTTCGCTATTCAAGCGCTTTTGGGGCTTTTAGACGATTTCTGGGGCCGCCCCAATCCCTCCCCGCCGCGGGGCGGGGCGCACACACGGCGCATGCGCGGCCCTGCCCCGCCTCCTCCCGCGCCGCGCACGCGCCGCGCGCCAAAGTTGCTGACTCACGCAGTGCGCACGCGCCCCCGCCGCGGGCCAATGGGGCGGCGCGACGTTGCTCGGTCGCCGCCCCG
>VWPU01016144.1:0-98318 GCA_013398955.1 Callaeas wilsoni
GGACATGGTGGAAGCTTCCAGCTTCTCACAGGAGCCATATTTGTGCCCCCCATTACCAAAAACCAGACTGTGCCAAACCAATACATTTATATTAGATCCCTGTGAAAAAATCCAAACAAACAGTTGTTTCCTCAACAATGAAAATAATCAATGTTTTTCTAAATAATCATTAGACAGGATAATTTGCCTCAACTGAATCACCTAAAGTGATATGTATATGGAGCTGTACTGCTACATACTTTTCTGCAGTCTAGAGATTACATGACAAGGTTTACTTCACTAAACAAAAAAATACATGTCAGAGTCAAATCTGTGCTTTAAATTGTATGAGATTTCAAGCCTTAAAAGACAAAAAATCCAAGTATTGGGTCTCTTGCACACCAGGAAAGCTAAACTTCTGTCACCAGAAGCAAAGCATCAGCAGAATTGCTTTATTTCTTTATGTTTACCTGTCTTTGAAATGACTATATCTCAGCACACTGCAGTGTGCAATGAAAACCCAAGCAGCCTTCCCCTTTGCTGTATTGTTATACACAGTTTGAAGTGTCTGAGTGGAAAAGAGACCACTTCTTCAAATTACCTCTACACTACCACATCCATGAAAGTGAAAAAGAGCGAGAGAAATCTCTAGAAGTATGATTCATCATCAGTACATGACCAGTACAAAGAACAGTTTGTGAATGTTTTTTACAGCATCCAAGTGTGTCATTCAGGATATCACTCAATGTGTATTCAGATAAAACAGCTGGATGCCAAAAGTGTCGTAAACTTTTAGCATACTAAAATATATCTCTATTAAATATGTTACCAGAAAGCTTCCCCCAGTTTATGGCAAAAACCGAATGTTTCCTGTTCGGATTCCCCCTGTTTTGGGCATCCTCATCAGACACAGCATGTTGTACACGAGCACTAAGCCTGTAAGGGCTCAGAGGCCTGTCCATGAACGAATCATCTGGGTCCTTTGGGTCAGCCTGAATTTCCACTATGGTCAGGAGTACAGCAAAGTTGCCATCCACAAGTACACATTTCTTGTCTCAAGCGTTAGGTGTGGATGTTCTGGAAGAACTAGTTTGTGCTGTTGTAATCTGCCTTGAGATCTGGTAATCTCTAACAGAGGCCCACAGCTCTCTAGTCTTTATTTTTCACTAATCAAAGATGTAGTGTACAAGAATCCGGGCCACGTAACTCTGAATTTCCCATGAGTTATTTAATTCAATAACTGCTTTTCCTCCAATCCTATTCTTACAGAATAAACTACAATCACTATCCATAAACCCTATTCAGAAAAAAATGTATCACTGAAGTTCACAAACACTGATCCCACCAAATTTCATCACTTCATGGATGTCTCCAAAACACCTTGATTACTATCTATGCCCTTGGCATCAAAATGCTACAGGTACAGCTGTACTTTCTGTGGCCTTATGTGCTTGGTTCTATGAGAGTTCGGAGGCTGTGGTGTGATGACTGCTCTGTTTTCTCTTCTTTACTAGATACTTTAATGCTTTTCTGACTCTCACAACTAATTTGTCACCTACCCAATCTGTCATCGAAAGTCTGAACTTCTGCTCCTGCAATAAGAGCTTTTTATTTGTCAAAGATTCTCCTTTTTTTTGTTCAAAACCGGAAATCATCCCTCCTAAATATCAACGAACCAATTTATCCAACTGTACATGCCCTGTGTCTTTGCCTTCTGCCTTCATTCCCTTCAGGGACAGATGTTTCCATGGATATTTATCCTCTCTGAATGTTTCCTTGCTTTGCTTCCCACAGAAGGTTTATCCCCTCTAACAACTGTAAAAAAAAAAAAAAAAAAAAATCTCATGCAGCTTTTGATGATTATTTCTTTCTCATTTTGATGCCACTGCTGTTTCCTTCTGTGTGGGAAAAAGTACAACCCACCAGCCTTATTTTGCTTACAAGAAGTTACTTCAAACAACAAAACACTGTGTAAGCTACAAGACATACAGAAGGAGATGGGTTTTTATTCTTATAGGAATAAAAAAAAAACAGGCCATGAATTAGTTTAAAAACAACATCTAAGAATTTATGCCCTTTTAAATAGCTTGGTTTATAAACTTGTATTTTTTCTTAAACAGGATTTGGAAGTGCCCCTTAAAATATCCCACAGTTACACTATTCTACTGTTACTGTTTTTCAAGGCTCATGAGTGGATTTTACATGGATCTTAACCTCAAGGCAAAATAGAAGACATTTAAAAAAATCTAGTTAGACATCCATACCATCAAATAAATTCATTTGCAAATATTTTATCAGTCCTTAGGTTAATGCAGTGCTTATTAATGTTATTACAATATTATATATTCAGGTAAATGTATGTTCACTTATTTCAGTCTGCAATCAGCTGTACTTCTGCCTTCCCCTTTGTCTTTTGGCTCTAAGAGGGGATATTAAAATCCAGAACATTATTAGTGTAATGTTATGATTGAGAAATTACACTTACTAGAGTAAAGATACTCAAAGGACGGTTTCCAGAGCAACCACAATTCACCCAACTTGCACTTTATGCATTTCCTGAAGAGAAATTCTGCTTCCTGCTTACTGCTGGGCTACATCCTTATGGTTACCCCTGGCTGTGGAGTGACTCTGCAGATGTCTTGTCCTTTTGCAAGCTGCTGCAGTCATATGGGATCCATGCTGCCTGTATACCCCACTGGAGATCCGGTCACCAGCTGCAAGTTGCGGAAAGCCCAGCTCAGACTCTTCCTAAAATCCCTCCTCCCACACTAGGACATGTCTCAGGAGTTCTCAACGGCACAGTCCTCCCTGAGTCCTACTCCATGTATCCAACTGTAGTAAGCTTCTCCTGTGACTCTTCCTTGGATAGTAAAATTTGTTCTCGTTTTCCCTAAATTAGCATCCTCATCCATCAGGGTCCAAACTGGCCCCAATCTCCTCTGAGAGAGCACTCAGGAGCTATGGTCTGACAACCTGCAGGGGCAGGGCCCCACACTGCACCAGAAATCTTAAAGATGGAGGCCTGCACTCACACGCGTGACAAATGTTGACCAAAACCTCATACTGATACAGAAACAATACTGAATTCCCCAGTTTAACATCCATAAAAGCAATAATGGCTCGTATTATCACGGAATATTCTGAGGTGGAAGACACCAACAAGGATCGTAGACATCCAACTCCTAACACCAGTCAAGCCCTCATCAAACACATCCCGCCTCCAGATTCATATACTCAGCTCCTACTGAAATAAAGAGTAAGTTTGTACATCTGTAGGCTGTATATGTTTATAGAAGCACTGACTATGTGATTTGGTCTTGGTGCTGGGTTTGAAATGAGTTAAACAATGTTCTTTTTGACTGCAAACAGTCTGTACCACTGAAATTGTACATGGCAGTTTAAAACTGGCTATAAAACTGCCAAGTATAAACACAGTTTAATTTTAACATATTAGCATGGGTACAGGAATATTCTCCCAGTAGGGGTTAATACCACCATAAAATAATCTTTTTAAACAAGTTATAATGATGGAAATCCCAGCATTCTTGTTAAAACTACTAACACATGAGGCCCAGTTCTCTAAGAGCTGTGGTCAGAGTTCTGTCATTTCATGTTTCTCTAATACTCTCAGAGCCTGTTTTGGAGTGTCAGATTTTGATCTGAATTTGAAAAGGCTCAAGACTGTAGATTAAAACAGTGGGACTGACTCAGTGGCAATGCTCTTGATGTGGGTACTTGGGAAAGACATCTGACATTTTCCACAAACCAGTGCAATGGGCTTAAACAAAGCAATTAAAAACATAATCCAAAGCAATTAGAATTTCTTCCTAAGAATGTCACTACAGTGTTACAGGTGAAGCAATAGACTTCAGTGGAGGTGGTGTTAAAGAAAATTACAGGGGAAACTAATTCTCATTCTAGTAAGACAAGAAAAATCTGTTGATAATAACAACTTTCTAAAGATAACTTCTAGTTTCCAGATTGAAAAAAAAACAGTTCTCAAACACTCATATAATCTCTGTTAAATTAATCGAATTTCATGAGTTTGACAGCATTAATACTGGCGTCATAGATCAGCAAATATTTTGAATGTTTCTTCTTGAATCCCATAAAATTAAAAACAGTGATGAAATATCAACTTAGAGTAGACAGCATAGCACCATCTCTAACCTGTGTTGAACAGGCATCCAACCACCATTCCCTGTTTATAGGACTGAAAAAAGGGTCTGTGTAATAACATGAAAGAACTGATCTGATTCAATGCCTTCTTCCTCACTACTCCAAGCTTTTGCTGAAGTTTCATCATTTACTTTCATTTCATCAATAAGACTTCAGGTTCTTGAGTTCAAAAATGAACTCTTGGTTCTCTGCGTAAACCTCCATGTTCATTATTGCACTGAAACTATAAACAGTGCTCAGAACAGAGAAAAAGCACTGAAAGTCATGACTAATGTTTTGGTCCTGCACACTCTGGGATCAAAATTTGCTTGAGAGCTTGGTCTTGGAAGCAGCTGAGCTCTGTCACTATCTAGAGAATTCAAGAAAGTGTCTTCAGTCAAGGTAGCCTACATGTATTTAATTCAGTTCATCCACAGTTTATGTTGCAGAGTTGAAATTGATCATCATTTTCTTCAAAGAGCAGGCCCATAGAGTTGTTGCATGTTTAGATTGAGTCAAAGGAGACTATTACCTCTTTTGTAGCATAGGGCCCCAACATCCCAGGAAGGATGAAAAATTTGCATAAATATGTGGATATAATGAAAGTATATTTCTTTTGTGTGGTATTAGCCAACATTGTTATTATTTCTAATACTGATAAATTCATTCCATGTGTCATATGACAGAATTTCTCTAAATATTTGCAGATTTAAACCATTTTATTCTTTCAGCTATTGAACAAGCTTCTTCGAAAGTATTCGCCAATGGAGCTTTGTAGTTTCAATGGGAGTGTGTTAATTTTAACTTTCTATATGTGTAATGGATAAAAAGCCCACAATCTCAAATTTTGTCTGTAGTAGCCAGGAGTATAGCCCTGGAAGACTGTATTTTACACCTTGGTTTCATGACAAAAATATATCCCATGGCTAGAAAGTCTATTTCCACTTTTCCTAGTATTCAAGGAAATTTGGATTTTTTTTCTATGTGCCATCAATGTCAGTTAAATTACTCAAACAATTTAGATCCAACATAGGTAGCAGCAATAAGTGTTTAATTCAACAAACTAGCTTTTTGCCTACATGCCACTGTCCTGTAGCTTCTAAATGTGAAATCATTTGGGGAAGTTTTGTGGGTACATGGTATCTGGTTTGAGTTTCCTAATGTGAAATTGAGAATCTATGTGCATTACAGTGTGCTGTCTGAACTAATTTTTACACTTTCATCCTGAAAACAGTATTATGCTTACAAAGAAAAATTTGCTGCAGCAAAAGGTCTGCTGACTCACTGCTGTTTGCCCCATGGTGTTCATTTAGATTAGTGCTGCCACAGTGATTTAGTTCCACCTCAGAAGATAATGAGTCTAAATTTTATTTCTGTTAGTTGTGCAGGCATGTACTGCAGGATAAGTATCTGCAAAGCAAAGGTAAGGGGATGGAAGAAACTTCATTTTGTAAAAATATTTTTAAGGTAATGTTGATTCTTTTTCTTCTGTTTTTTTCCACACACACACAAAAGTCTTCTGTCAAGAAACATCAAATAATGAATTTGGGCTAAGTTTTCCACTCTGTCCAAATGAGAAGTAGCTGAGGTTTGTTGGTTTTTTTCAGCTGCGTGATCTGGGTAACAGCCTGAAAGCTGGTTGTAGGTGCAGATCTGCTGAAACTTCCCCTACAGTGATAAAAAAGACACAGGTAAATATAACAGCACTGGTGCACCTGAGTGTTTTGCCTGATCACAGTTTTAACTGACTTGTGAATTCAGGTTTGACTTTCAAAGGAACCCTGAAAGAGAGGCGTCAGTGAATACAAAACTAATTTTAAGAGAAGGGGAAAAGGGCCGTGCAGTGCCCCTCCACCTGCATCTCCTGGGCATGTGCGTGTATAGTGCCCAAAGAAGCATCCCCCATCCACGACTGGTCTGCTTCAATGCTCCTCTCAGTACGAGCACACAACAAAGGAGAGGCTGCTCCTGCCATCAGTGCAAAAACAGGGCACGGTCAAAACCTTGCAAAGAGATTCAGGCAGTAAATTTGCTTTGCCAGCCAACTGAAACAGATAAAATGGCAGCAGATATGGCTTTTCTTTCTTTTCCTTCCAGGCATATTTTCTTTCTTAATTTTGGCACTGCTGTTTTTTTCATAGTTCATAATACATAGAAGTGGCACATGGTGTCCTATTCAGTTACCACCAGGAAGAGGTGCTGTTTACAACAGGAATTTCTTGTTCTTGTAACACAACCAAGTGGAGTGAGTGAACTCTTCTTCAATTTGTGCTCTGGATAGGAGCAGAAGTGCTATTGATTGGCAAGTTGGCATTAAATCCTTGAAAATATAAGAGGCTTAAATCATTTTACCTAGAGATCTTTAGAGAAACTTCTTTCATATCCACCAAATACCTCATTAACTCAAGAGATTTTAATCCCAGGGTGCATGTAAGACCCCATTGTGCCATAAAAATTTACTGTTGACTTAGCTGGTTTAAGAGGAAACCCTGAAAAATAACTGACCCCAGAAATGTGATTGTGTTCCAAACTTCCTACGAAATCTGGAGTTTTAATACTACGAGATATGCTGCATGACTTTTTGTTTGGTTGGTTTGGTTTGGGGGTTTTTTTGGTTTTATTTTTCTGACCACAGCGCTCAAAGAGTGCAATTCTTCTGATCAAATATGTTTATGTTGTAGTCATCTACATGACTTATAGTCATGAATTATAGCTCTGTTAGGGTCATATAGCTTCCCCCTGGATTCAAAGGAAATAAATACTTCTGAGATATGATGCATCCCATCCTAATGCAGACATCAAGACCAGGCCAAGTAGACATGTTCAAACACTAAACTATCTTGTTCTTCACCATTGACTCAGAAAGGAGTATTGGGGACCAGCTCACCCAGAGCTTTCTTTTCTGTCTATACAAACTCACAGCCAGTTGAGATTAATGTGATGAAAGCCAGTGAAATTAATCTGAGGCAGAACAATGAAAAGAAGAGGTTGAGCAACCCACAGACACATACCTCCAAAAAACCCCCAAACCAAGACACAGGAGATCACTAAAGGCTAGGGAAGAGGGGAAATTGAATTAGTGTGGTGTCAGCTGGTGCTGTGGGACAGTAGATCTCTGAGGAGGCCTGCCAGTGAGACCAATCTGGTTGCCTTCAGATTTAAACACATGATGAGGCAATCTTTTTTAATATGCCAGAAATTATGATCTAATATAACTATTGTAGGTCTTCATACTATGCTCTCGGCACTGTCCTAAATCTTTTCTCTAAAACCACACTGCTGCAGGAGACTTCCCCTTCTGCAATACTTCGTTACAGGTAGTGGCATTTGAAATACAGTTCAGATTAACATTAGTCTTTGTGCATAAACGTTTTGCTTCGAATATAAATATTTCACTGCAATATCGATTGATGCAGATGCAGTAAAAATGATGAGGGATGTTCAGGTGTTCTTTAAAGTTGAGTACTCCAGAGTAAGAAAACTAATTTCTCAGTTCATTAAGCACTCCAAGGAACTACTCCACTGAGGCTGTAGCTGTCTCTGACCTGTGTTCATAAACTGGACAAGCTGAGAGTGCCCCTTTTCTCCTTTCTTTCTCAACAGTGTGCATTTGACAGTTGTTATGTCTAACTGTTAAAATGAAATGATTATGCTATTTCATATTTCTCATTTTCATCAAAAAGGATTAGTTCATAATCCTTACCACCATTTCATTGAGCTAACAAAGCTGTTTTTCAACTGCAACAAAATTCTGAAAAATTATTACTCATTATGACTATAAGACAGATTGATTTTCCCTTTCCATTTTGTTTAAAACAAAAATTATTCTGGGCTTAGCAATACAACTTGCATAGGAGCTTTTGCTACTTCAGGATACCTTTACCATCCTGTTATTCCCCTAAAGTATAATCTTGGGAAACTTTAAATAGATCAAGCAGAATGGCAACATGTCAGTATAGTGTATAAAAACTGTATATCCGTAACAATTTTACCAGCAACCATAAACATAGTATGGATATGTTTGTACTTGAAAATGTTTTCCCTACATCATTTAAAGACTGAAAGGTTTAAGACGTACACCTAAAACTACCTCCCTGAGAATTTAGTCATCTATAAATACATCAAAGCAAGATAATATCTGAATCTATATTCTAAGGTATCCAAACCTGGTCACACATAGTGCTTTCAGTGAATACTGTCAGCAGTATTAAATAGACTGCCAAGGTCTCTTTTCTTATGATTTAATCAAGATTTGATATTAAGGAAGACAGTCTGTATTTATAATTTGGTTTAGTGTATATTAGGTCTTTGTAGAGATGGTTGGTGCAGAAATTAAGCTCTGTCATATCAACTTCCATCCACTCGTCCTATCTCTAAAGTGGTTTTTCAAGCAGAACATTATACTGTTGTTTTTATAAGCATCCATAGTTGTCCACTGATGGAAAAACACAGAAATTCAGTTTGCCTCCATGTAACAGGTCTCCCTACACAGGACGTTTTTTCCTTCTCATGGAAATAGATGGAATAATGAGTATGGGACTGAAATACTGAGGCAAAAACCAGCACTGGACATTTGCTCTGAATTCTAATTTTCCTGTTCAAACAATTTTTTCTATAAATGTTTGTGGTAGCTTTAATTTTCTTTCCTGTCCTGCTGTGTGTTTTGTATCAAAAGGATCATATTATCTTATACAATGTATAAAATGTCACTCGCAAAAAAGGAGTAACTATTCTTACAATAACATATTTCAGTGTGATTTGTCTCTATACGAAATGAATAACGGAGAAAGGTGAGACAGCCCCTTAAAAATAGTAGATATTTGTAGCAGTAGCCGTTGTGACAAGGACATGCTTTTCTATGTCTTTTAGTTTATTTTTGCTCATGAGATTCTCTGTTAAATGGTTGCATAAAAATAAATCATGTGTTGATTGTGCTGATCAATTAAAACCCCACCCAAACAGTTGTGAGGGATGTTTATCTCATGCAGTATATAGCAGACCAGGGAACAAACACCCAGCTGGGTATTTAGTGAAAGCAGAGAGCAAGATGTACAAATGAGAGCTATGTGTCATCAAGTGTTTCTTTCGAAATGCCTGTTACTCAGGTAAGGCTTATAAGCTGACATTGTACTCATTAAAGACATCCAGAGAAAAGATGTTCTAATTATGTGGAGTGTAGAGGAGCAACTCGATGCACTGCCAGTCCAGAGTGAGGCACTGGAAAATGTGGGTAGTTGCTAGGCTGCTGCTGCCTTGTGACACTCAGGCTCTTCTGAGGCACAGGAAATTGTGCTGATCAATCGCATGAGAAAACTTCTTGTATCAAACCTCTCCCACACATTTCAATACCTAGGGCTTTGAAAAGGGGAGGAAAAAAAGAAGTGCCTAACAGCAAATGTTAGAGGAAAAATAGCCAATTAAATGCTAATATTCTGTTCTGGGTCATCGACTTGGTTTATGCAGTGTAGCAAGAAATGGTTTGTAAAATTTCAAGTGCTGAAAACATACTTACATTTTCTTTTACACAAAGCCAGACTTGTTAAATTAAAATCACATTTTTGGGAAGATGAGGCTTGAGATTTTCTTGGTCTTGGGATGGATTTTACTGCACATGAAAAAGCCTGCAATTGACTTTATGTAGCTACAGTGTGAACCATGCCAAATTCAGCTGAATTATTTATGTGAGCATTTTATGACTAAATGCTGTCATCCACTTGGGATGTCAGAATCCATGAACATAAAACAGCTAACGGGAGACTCCACTGGTCTAGTGGTTATAATAATACCAAACTCTGTCATTCCATCTGTCAGACTCAGCAGTACCTGTGGATCTCTTCACCTGCTTTGTAAAGGCACTTTTCCATTGAGTAATGGCAGAGGGCAGACCTAGTGGATCACCTACTGCTAAGAAACCACTCCACAAGGGTACAGTCTCCCAAGCCAGAAAATATAGCAGCAGTTCAGAGGACAGTAGTGATCAATATGTCCTTCCAAGGCAGCAGATTCTTATCTAGGATTTCACTGGGGAAGGACATTTATGGAGTTTATCACAAAGCAACTCTCCTTCAGTTTTTTCCTGTTTTTCCAGATTTGCAGGGACTAGGTGGCCCTAAAAAATTCTAGATGGCTGTAGATTTAGGGTATACAGATATTCCCAAACACAAACCCCACAGATCTATGCCACATTTTTGTCTTTATTTGCCTTTCTTCAGACAGAAATGTTTCTGGTTTAAACCGTGTTTTCAGACAGTGATAGTACTGCAAATAGCAATATAAGCTTTCAAAAGAATGAAAAATTCTCTTTTTTTTTACAGTTCGGGAGACAGACTGAATATATGTAATATAAACTTTTCAGATGTTCTGTGAACCACAAAAGGAACTTCTCATTTATAAAGTATAGGTAGACGAGAAAGGGACAAGAAACCATTGCCTGCAATGTAAGTGATGGAGTGTGACACAGTGTGTCACAGGGTGATGAACAATGCCATTTCAAAATTCATTCCTGTAATTAAGTTAAGCAATTCTGAATATGAATTGACCTTTAAGGATTGCTGGCTATTTATCCATGTTCAGAGAAGAGTGAAAATACTGGCATTTATAAAGTGGGCATAATTTACATTCTGGCAGCAATAGCAGTATCAGCAGGATGGGGAAATAACTTCACTGTTAAATAGCTAAAACAAGCAGTATTCTTGTAAACCAAGGAGAAGAAATAGATGTGTAAAAGAAGTTTTGATTATGAGATGCAGAGAATTAACACATGGTACGAATTCTTCTGAGCCTTATGCCTCTGTGGTTCCTGGCATGCCTACTGAAGGTTTAAAGAGCTTTATCTATCTGCAATATAAACAGGTCAGTCTGTTCTGAGGCAACTGGAAATTACATGTCCTGAGAAATCTCATATAATCATCCCTAATTGCAGCCAATGCTAGTACAAGGCAGTTAGAGAATACACAAAATAATCCTCCCTTTCTAGGTTGTAGTCTAAGTGATGTGAAATACATACATCAAACTAGAATATTGCCTACAGCAGTTCTCTCCAAAAGAAGTGAGTCTCATAAACCTGAGCCTGGAAAGCAGGGAGGCTGAAGGGTGCCAGGGCTGGTGTCCACATCCAGATCCCAAGCACTCACACCAACACACGCACAGACATCCATATTCTCCCTCTCTCATGGAAAATGACTTATTAAGTTAGATGGAACTTCTGTTTGGAGGTATTGTAAACATTCTAAAAATGTAAAGACAAAACATGAAGACTTCTCAACAATAAAAAGACTACTAGAGAGTGACTATAGTACAAGTACAGACCACATATGGTCCATCTCGTCGATATTTATATGGCTGATCTGCAACGAAGACAGTACATGCATCGTTGTTGCCATAGTTACAGTGGCCTTGAGGGGCACATACTGTATCACTCTTCTTTTGCACTTAAAGCAATTTCATCTATTATTTATATGATTACTGTTTCTTTCACCACTTCACCTCTACACTGCACTACCATCCAGTTGCTTCACTTTCCCACAGTTCTTTGAACATGACTTGTATGGTTTCAAATTAGAGAACCATTGAAATGGCATGAGATAATTTTCTATTGAAAAATATAAAGCCTTCCATAATCTTATGTGAATATGAATCCCAGATTGTGTGCTTTTTTTGGATAAGCATTAAATACAGTATTCTCAACATGATTATCAATTCTTTTTCCAGGAATGAGAGGATATACAAGTGAACTCAGTGGACTGATCACGTGTTGCAAAGAAAAATGTAATTGTTGTATGTGTTATTTTAGCCTTGAGTAATTCAGCCTTCTCTTGATGCAAAGTTCACTACAGTCCTCAGGAACCATACTGATTTAATGCTGGTTTACTGACAATGGCAAAGATCTACTCATTCTGTAGTGGATGTCTTGGAAAGGTAAAGCAGAGAAAATAAGAAAATGCTTCTTTTAGCTAGTTTTGATTTTATGGTCTTAAAATATTTGTTAAATACATTGCAATATTGACTAAACTGTTTGCCAAAAAAAATAAAACAAAAAATAATGCTCAAGTAATACTCCACATATCTCAACACAGCACTGCAAGCTGCCTGCCTTCTACAGAGTGAGCAAAGGAAAATAAAAGTACCTGTACTTTTTGGACTGTGCTGTGCTGTTGCTGTGATGTGATGGAGAGAGAAGGAGCTCTGGGAAAGCACTGTGTGCAGGCTCTGGGGTACAGGTTTGGCCAAGCTCAGAAGGTGGAAACTTGAACAGTGCATGCCATTTAATTAAAATCCCTCCATTTTTATTATAATGGCAGGAATATACAGTCAAGAGTAATTTCTCTGCTTAGAATGGCATTTCTTACTGAGACAAGTGGCAGTCTCCATGATTTCACTGTGGCCTCTGTCTGGGCATAGTTTTTTGATAGTGTGTTACCCCTCACGAGATTAAACTATGCTTATAATGTAGATACAAATACTCAGCCTTAATGCTGGCATGAACCGGTATTAAGAGTAGTGAAGGTATGGCAGCACAAGCTTTGGAATAGCACAGCAAAAGCAACCTTAGCTTGCTATGTCCAAATACCTTTTTGAAAGTCACTCTCCTAAATCAGCAGTTTCTCTCATCTTGCTTTGGTATCCCAAGAGCCTCAACTTCATCTGAGGCACTTTATTACTGTCAGATGACAGCCTAACTCAGTTTGGTTTTAATCCTTCTCTAAATATGAGACCTATCTCCTATAAAAATGTGTTCAAGAGTCCCCACCAATCTAAACTCACAACTCCATGGTGACCCTGAAACATTGAACATTGACCCTGAACAGGACCATTTGAATTTGACAGCCACCGCTTCCAACCTAATGTCACATCCCAGGTCCAGGCTGAACCAGGACTTAGCTCCCTTTCACAAGGGTTTCTGTGGCTGCCTTTGCACCCTCTTGTCCTGTCTTGTCAGATTAAGTAGGAGCCTAATACAGGAGAGGAGCCATTTGCTGGTAGGGCAGCATCAGCAGCCCATGAGCAGAAGGCTGCCACCCAGGACAGTCGTCGCCTTGCCTTGCACAGCCTCCTTCCAGCACTCTCTTAACCTAGGTTGGAAACACGTATTGGTGTCACTTGCTCATTTTGACACTAAGCTGGAAAGAGCTATGAGGGCTGCTAACCTCAGCAGAGTCTCATTTCATGTATGAGTAATAATTCCATATTCCCTTGAGGGAGATGAATGCTAATGCCTTGAAACTGAGAGTGCTGAGCATTTAAAGCCTCTGCTGAAGTCATCTTCTAGCACAGAAGGCACTCTAACAATTACAGGTGCTCCTGCTCCTCCTGGGATCAGGACATAAATAAGGCTCTATATTTTTCTGTAGTTAATAAAGAAGTTCCGATGTCTTCTACATAGAGGAAAAGTAATAATATGGTGCATTTATATGACTGCTTTGTACTGTTCAGATGTGCTTAGCTGTTCTCTGTCACTGCTTTCAGTGAAGCAATATCAAAGGGTTATAAACAGTCCGCCTAATACTGTGAACACACTGTGAATTTCCACATATTTGTCAAGTCATATCAAAGTTCAGCTAAATGTAATCCTATGTCTCTTGCTGGTTCATGGCAATCCTTGACTGTGCTGATTAAGAATTAAATGTGTTCCTCTGAGACAGTAAAGACTGATTCCTGAGTTCCAAGGGTGGCACGTAAAATGAGTTTTTTGCACATTTTTTTCTCCCTTCAATTAGAAAAATTAAACTCCTAATTAATCTCTCATTCAAAACAACAATATTTTGAAAAGTGTTCGACTGTTCCTGTGAGATATTTCACTTTTTAGTTCACAACAATCCAGTACTTGGTATTTTGTATAGCTCATGCACAAAAGTTTTAAAAAAACTGAAATTAATATATGGCATGGCCTTGTCAACAATGCCAATTCTATTTTATTCTTGCAGTGGGAATGTGTGAGAATGGAAAAGCAGATGTTTTTCTCACAGTTGCTTAGGGGGAAAAATTAAAAAATAAACCAAACAAACACTCAAGAAAATAATTAGGGCCAGGTTGAATTGTTTTCAGAGTGCTTTCAAGCTTTTCCACACATCTAACATATTATAGGAAATTTCAATATATAAAAACTGGAAGATCCTCATCGCTGGATATGAGGCTGTTGTATACGTAGAGGAGTCCTCTTTCCTCGCTCCTATGCTATCGCCTATTCTTTCAGGTATCATTCAAATAGTGTCAAACTTCCTATTACTCTTGGCAAAGAAATAATTCTCTTTTTTACAGCTGAATTGTCTTAGATTCATAGCTGCCAATTTTACCAAGTGAACAGATGGCAGCAGCAATATTACAATGTTTTTAACAGGCAGAAGCTGAGAGGAACAGGGTCAAGAAGGAAAAGACCGAGGGAGCACTATTTGCATTCTTTTACTCTTTATTTTTTTTTTTCCCCACTCATAATCAGTGAGAGATTTATGCTAGGCATATTTAGACATTTCAGTTAAGTATTTGCCTATCCCCCTTGAACAGCGGGAAGCCCTTTCAGGATGCATTTCATTCAGCTCAAGGTTTCCATAACCTCTGCTTTGCCCACACCAGTGCAATCCCATGAACGGACTGCCAAGATTTCTGCAGAGCTCTGGGATGTGAGCACAGAACAAGACCTTCACACCGGTCTCAACAAAAGTTCTGAGTGGCATTCTTTGTAAAGCTTGGGGACTTCATACTGTGATGTGTCACTAGAAATCACAAGCTCTTCTCGCCAGAAATCCTTGCATTATAGACACGTATCAACACAAGCTAACAGCGAGCAACAATGTTTTCCTTGATTTTCAGCAGTGTTAAGTGCTTGCAGCTCCTATGACTTGAGTCAGATTTGTGGGTACTCAGCACTTCTGCGTCATGAGCTTTAACTTAAATTTTTCCCACTTTTGTCATTTTTTAAATACCCTTAATACTACTGGCACTTCTGTAAGAATATGATAGCAGAACAGAAGATTTGCTCTTGGCCAAATGACCTACTTTGCAGCTACTTTCACAGTCAAATATTCTTTTGACTTCTCTATCTTTTTGCAATATTAAGACTCTTTTTAAAATTAAAAGCTAATGTTTTATTGTGACATAACCAAAAACCTCTCAAAAAACTAAAAACCGAACTGTTGGCCAAAAATTTCCAAGGAGTTGTGACTACATGAATGAGATATAATGACTAAGAACTGATCCAAAATATTTAGGACTTGAAGATACAAACTGGACTTCTCCACTATCATTAAATCTGAAAAGTAACCTTGTTCTAAAATACTCAGTAAGTCATGAGAGCTTACACAGAGGCCACTGGGAGTTTCTAAGCATTGAGTAGCTTTGAAATTAAAGTTATGTATTATCATGCCTGAAATACTCATTTAGGCTCTTGGCACAGGTTTTGATTTTAAAAATCTGTCATGATTTGTGAGATCTTGCAGAGGGCAGCTGAGAAATTGCTCAATGTTGCAATGTAACTTAAGGAGAAATTAACTTTTGGGTGGGAAGCAGGTTATCTCATCAGTTTCTGCTTTACAATCAGAAATCAATACGACTGTAAAACACCCTTTTTAAAGTGATAATTAAAGGTATAACTCAGTGGATCCCAAAGTTACTGAACAGAGATCTCAAAATTACCTTTCATTTTATTCTCTTGAGTGTTGTATTTTTACTAATAGATTGAATAACCTCTATTTAACCAAGAATTCAAGTATTACACGAGCCAGTGTGAGGAAGGCAGTACATAAGTTAGAAGGCCAAAAGACATCTGTGCCATCACCCTCTCTTGTCAGCCTTTGCAGTCATATTTCTCAAAGTACATCCTCTTCACATCCATAGAAGCATTGACTTGGCTTAATGTAGGATAATGTGGTACTTAATGTAGGGAAAGAGGCAGAAATCTAAGGAATTTAAACCTTTCTAATAAGAGCCCACTTCTTCACCAGTGGACTCTTACTAGTTTTAGATACTTCCTTCTCTTCACATTACCTTTTTGGCTTGTCAGGGACCCAGCCATCCTTGTCCCCAAATTTTTTTCTAAATCCAACTTGAGAACTGCAGTTTGAGCCACTGGAACCAGTTTTGTCTCCTAGGCCCAGGTGGATGCATAAGTTTCACTCCTCTGCTTCAATACTCATCAGCTTTGGTTAAGTATCCCATTAACCTTCCCTTTGGCAACTTCTCAGGCATTTTATTGTGCAGCACATTTCCAGGCTTCTAATTACAGCCTGCTCTGCACCCACTCAGACCTATTAACATGCATCCTGACCTGGAGACACCAGACCTGAACTGATGACAGCAGTATCATATACCAGAGGTGGGTTCAGTCATACCTATACCAAACAGAGATGTAAAGTCATCTTTGCACTTCTTACTCGGTTTTCTCCTGAATCATGACAGGAGTACATTAATTCTTTTGGACAGTGCCCTTGTGAGCTCGATAAGGATGACTTATGATCAGATGAGTATCTGCCAAAAAACTGCACTCTCTGTTCAAGGCTACTGTGTACAGAGTTCATATACTTTTCAGTCATACTGCATCATTATTTGATGCAGGTCACGAATTCTGTCCAACTTCTTAAGAGATGTTCTCTCCTATTTCGCAATATTTCTCTGTATCCAGTACCACTGTTTTGCATAAGCATATTTCTTTGCAGCTAATGTGACCCTTAAATTGCTAGATGATTTCACAGTTGTTTCTGACTCGTGTCTTGCATTATACAGTACTGTCACAGAGTTTATGTTGAAAATACCATTGTAGTAGCAGATCAACTTTAATTCTTCACACATTCTGTGACATTAATTCTCTACTGCAAGTCTCTCACAGAACAAAGCACCTGACAAGCAGAGAAGGAAATTTTATAAATTAATGAAACAGAAGGAAAGGGACCAGATGGGGAAAAAGAAACCCAACAGAATTTTATTTAGATGCCTCCATTCATTTCATAAGAAATGGAAAAATGCAGGCCCCAGAGACTGCCTGGGACTGACAACTGCCTAAAAAACAAGTAGTTTGGTTGGTAGTACATGCCATAGAGGAGAGTATACTTAAAATTAATTCTCTGTCTTAGACATATGCCTTAGTTGCCTATACATACACCTTAGATTCCTATGCATGAGTGGATTTGCAATTAGAAATCAACTCACTCAGCCACCCCTCTTGTATTTTTGGTACAAAGGAATGCCTCTGAGTCATTTTATATATGACCAGAAGAGGGTTGCCCTTTTTCCACATACTGGTTAAAGCATTCAGACAGGATGGGCACTCGGACAGGATGGGTTTTTAGTTGCTTGATTGTCTGGGATTCTCACACATATTTTCTGCTTCCCAGGCATGCATTTCACTTCATGACTCATGCTTTTATTCAATAACTTTTTCATGCAAATTTCATATACAACCCCAGAAAGAGAGGCCTTTGCTCAAGTTACAGGATCCTTGCCTGGATATTTCAAACTCTGTGCTACAGAGTCAGTGTTTCTCCTTTAATCCGTGTCTGTGCCTGTGGCTGTAGGGCAGCACAGGTTCAACAAGCAAGTTGGAGCAAACCTGTGATATAAGGCTAATGTCAGGAATGCCTAAAAAACGGGAGTAATTCCTTTAAATATCTTCCTACTCTCTGGGTGAGGGATGCTCTCTTTGGCCTTAAGGTCAGGAGCAGCCACCAAAGCTGTTGTGGAAAAGGCATGATCACCAGTTTGGATTTGGTGCTGCATTAGCTGCTTCTGCCAGTGCTGAACACAATTCAAGCTGTCTGCTAACCCAGGCCTCTCAGGGTTATAGAACATCCAGTGTGGGAACTCCATGTGGTCAAATGTGGGAATGACCAAGCAATTAGTAAAGGATCCCTTAGTTGGCTTGGAAATCTTGGTTTCCCTTGTAAGAGGAGAAATAGCCACCCTTTACCTGTTTTAAAGATGGAATAAGCTATTTTCCTGTAATTTCTCTTTATTAAAGTGACTAAAGTTAAATGAAATAAATATCCTTAGACTATCACCTCAACAGCAAGACAGGTGGGAAGGAGTCTAGCTTCTCCAGGAGGTAAGTGGCCTAGGTAGATGTACTCTCATTCACTCATATTAATTTAGATGTCTGTTTTCCACTTATGTTGCCCTGTTGATACCCAAGTGATTTTTATTCAGCTTGTCCAGATCATCTAGGCGATGTAACAAAGACAAGACAATTTCTTTGTTCCTTGGAACACTAAATTAAGCTAAAACAGTATGTCAATCTAATGTTCTTTCCTAGCAGAACATCCTTATACACCTTCATTATTTTCTTTCTGTATTGTACTATACAATAGTATCCCATTTTCTATGGGCCTCAGTGTACACTGTTTAAGTGAGCTTAAGGATGTACTTTAACAATTACTGATTTTACCCTCCATATGACCCAGCTGTTATATGACAGAGGATTAGTATCCTCATAATTCCCATTTAAAAAGTTAAAAAAATTGAATGGAACAGGTGCTGCATTATTTGTGCTGTTCTTTGTTCTGCCATACCTCATTTTACCCTGTCCAAGCAATATTATCAAGGGTGGCCTAAAAAGAAAAGCAATTCTAAAGAGAGAACTTGACTGATTTGTGAACACGTAGGGTAGTCTTTATCTTTCATATTAAGAAAAAAATCAGGTTTCTTTCCATATATTTTTTTCCTTGAACAAAATCTGAAAAGTAGAAACCTATTACGTCCTGATTTAAATTGCAAGAAAAGAAATAAGGAGGATTAATCTTTTGTTCTCAGTAGGTGAGATACTTATATCTGACTTTTATAGAATGAATTTTATCTCATCAGTATAAATTTGCAGTTTTTGAAATAACTGATTCACATGAACTCCATGTATCAGATTAATGCCTAACTTTGATTGCAAATCTCCACAATTAAAATTAACGAAGATATCTCTCACACATTTCCCCTTAGACAGCCTGAAATCTTATTTGGGAATACTGCACAAGCAGCTAGTATCTTAGTGAATTCCTCAAGAACATACAAGAATCTGAACTGATTTTAGCTGTAAGAAAACTTTGGTGACTCTAATAGATAAACATAACACTATTCGTGTATTGTACTATTGCCTGAATGTTGAGTTTGTCTCCAAGATTAAACAAATTCAGTGACTGTGACTGTTGGTCCCCTCCATTTTAGCAACACCTTGTGCTGGAGAGGAAGCAAGGGTTTTGTTTCTTCAGAGGATATCTTCTTCCATCTCTGAATGTGGTAGTCAGGGACTCTAGTTTTTGCAGTTCAAAGCTTATCTTCTTTCTAAACTAGAATTCATGTGGAACTCTAGATTTCTAGATGCAAGGTGTTCCCTTCAGCTCTATTTAGCACATGATTCTCTTAATTTGATGAATAAAATCTGCAAGGAAGAAAACATATCCAACCTTTCAGAAATCAGAACCATCTATGATTCTATTTATCTGCCATTAAAACAGAGACATCTTCTCTCTCCTCTGGCTTTTGCAAGACTTCAGAAATTCTGAGCTGTTGCTCTATGCATGCTTTTTGTCCATGAGGAACTGGTGCATCCCGCTACTTTATCTGGAGTTAATATTGTCAGAGAATTCCTCCTCTGAACTACTGGGATATTATTTTCCCATCTTCCATCTGTTTCTCAGTAGATGTTCTCTTACTTCAGGTCAAACCTTCTACTCACTTGGGACCATTTAGATCTTTTGCTGACAGTCCTAAATAAGTACCGTGTTTTGACACAGAAAGTCCCAACTCTCTGTGGGTTTTTCTTTTACTCTAAGGAGAAGGTCTACTGAAAGACATGATCTCCTGGTGTTTCAAAACCCAAATTCAACTAGTTCTAGACAGTAGGCAGGAAATACAACACCACAAGGTCCGTCCACTTTCTCCTTCTTCATTTGTATGATTGGGCCTTAGGTGTTATATTTTCAGATTTGGATGCCATTTAGGACAAAAAGCTCATTGCAAATTGTACCTTTAAAAGGCCTGACACAGAGAAGGCAAAATTTTTTTTGTTTTGCCCTGTTTCATTTTACTTTAGATGCAAAAGAAATCAATGAAGTACCAGTATTAAACTCAAATGTGGGTTAAATAAAAGTATATTTATGTTAATGATTCATTTCCCTCACTCTGAGAAAAAAAAGGCAATGCCCCAAACCTCTTCAGCACATGAAACATTGGGGTTTTCCTTGTAATTAACAGTCAGTGAGCCATAAAAGTACTAAACTACCATTTTCTTACTGTGAGTAGAAAAAAGCAGAAACTACAGCATTTTTAATCTGTCACAAAATGGGTTAAAAGGTTAAAAACTGTAAACATGGGTTAAAGAAAAAATAGGCAGTACCCATGGAGATAAAAAACTTGGTAGCAAAGCAAAAGAAAAGTGCTTGCATCTTGACTACCAAAGATCTTGCCTTTTTCCCCAGTTATAATGCTTAAATTTCTTTTTTGCATCTGTACTTTTTATTTTGGCTGATTTATTTTGTTTACTTTCTTTTAAATGATCATGCAGCATATTTCCCAGCACTTATGCAATATACTTGGAGATAAGTAAATTAGAAATGATGAGAATGTGCTGTTTCCAAAAGAATAAAAGAAAGGCACTTCATTAGCATATAATTAATTAACAAATAGAGGCGAGGGTGACACATTCTAGGACAGTTAGTTGAAAAATGAGTAGTTCAGGGCTAAAGACAAGACTGTCCTGGATTTCTGGAACTGACAGTGACAAACCTACTGGAAATTACTACTACATAAAGGGGAAAGAGTGAATAACAAAGAAGTTAGAAAAAAGATCCTCTGAAGCAACGATTTTGGGGAATTATACAATACCACCAATTTCACGTCATTATAACCTCACACTTTCCAAGCTAGAAACAGCAAGACAGTTGTACACTGAAATTGAGCTAACTTAGAAAATAAGTTTTGTATGAAATCCCTGTATAAAAACTATTTAATCCCTGGAGAGAATTATTGATTGGGTCAAAAAGATGAAATTTTACCTATGGAGAAAAAAATGAAATCTGCAGTCTAAATTTCAAAACTTTGTTGTTCTTTATACAATATCTTGATATTATGCTTATTCATATAAGACTATCTAAATTTTTGTTCACTTTGTCATTCTTATGAAAGAGCAAAGGAAAGACTCTTCATTCCAAGGTTCAGAATGATATAATGTAAATCATTTCCCCAAACAGAAGTATTCTGATGTCTCGACAGTGACAATCTATAAACCCAGTAAAATAATAATGGTTGCTCTGTAGTTTTGCAGGTTTTTTGTTTGGATATCTAACAATAGACTCCCACAATTGTTACTTTTAATCTCTAGGCCAAACTCATCAAACTGTTGAACTGTCTGTATAGCACTGGATTTCTGCTTCCTCTGATCTGTAGGGAGGACAGAGATAAGCGACCCTCCCTCCCCCCTCCAAAAAAACCCAACAACTGACAATTCCTAGAAATTAATAAGGGAAAAAATATTTCTAAATGCTTCTCTAATATCTTACTGTATTCTAGGATATGTTATTACCCAGTTTACCAGAGGTCTGCCTTCAAGAAGAAATGTTTTGCCAAGGAAACAGGAAAAACTGCTTGTATTTCCAGATTTAGTTTTTAATCTTTATGTTTGTTACAGATTATTCATGGTTTTTATATGGGTAGTAAACCTCACTGTTACTACTGTGCATCACCACCATTCCTTTGCAGAAGCACATCTGATCCAGCATAGAAGAGAAATGGCAAAAAAATGAGCTTGGAAGTCGTTGAGGTCTTCTAGGTTGGACAGCAGATATGGATCAGAAAGCCTCTAAGTCAGAAAGAACATCTGAAGGAGTCCACAGCCCTGGAAATCTTTTAAGAAGAGAAATGGCCTCCACTGGGAAGTCGAACTGTCCCATTCTGTGTTTTTAAGAATGAGCAAAATGGGGAAGTGAAGGGGAAGGCATTAATTATGCAACATAACTCTGGCAAAATGAAACACTTTGTACATAGTTTATTCTACAAATATTCAGATGTGTATTTGCAAAATAAACTCTTCAGAGCCGAATAAACACTGTATGTTTCAATTCTCAACATCACAGATGGCACTTCTCTGGCATTTCTGTACTTATACGACTGCAGTAATCTTGCAGCATACAAAGTGTGATATTTGCATTAGCAAGCGTAGGAAAAGCAGGACCAGTCTAACAATGTAGAACATCTTTCATTAAAGGTTATGCATTGTTTTTCAAGAGATTCTTCTCACCTCTTAAAATGGTGAGTGTAAGAACAAAAGGCTATTTGCAAATATTCACAGGCACATAAGACACGTCTTGAGCTCCAGCTGAGACTGAAGCAGTGGGGAGCTGTCTCTGGGGAGTCTCAGTACCAGGAGAATCGAGCACTGTACTGGTGAATCACAGCTGGTGCAGCACAGCATGTGCTCAGCTGTATTTCTGATGTTGCCTCATCCAGGTGGGCTATGGAGACAATTCCTTTCCCTCTGCTATGCCTCAGGCATGCCCAGATGTTGCCTGGAGCATGCCAGTTGACCCAGGCCAAAACTGTGCCAGAAGTGAGCCGGCAAACAGTGTGAGCAGCCACGTACACACCAGCTGCTGTGGCCACGCCTCTGCCTGATGCAGTGTGTTGGTGCAGACCCAGGGAAAGGTCTGTCCCCTTAGCTAAAGACAGCTTTTGGACCTAACTCCCTTTTCAAAAACATATCACACGTTTGAGCTTTGTCAGTGGCATGCTGTGTTAAGCAAATGAGAAGCATATGACACATTGCCTTTGGCTTCCTCTGGCAATTTTAGAAAATCCTTCATCCTTAAATAATGGAAACAGGAATTTTAAAAAAGGGTCCTGCAATTCTGATTGCAAAGATAGATTCATTATCAGATACATTGAAGTGCTGGAAACGAACATATTGGGTCCCAAGTGAAATAGCCACAGGCTGAAAAATTCCTATAATCTAAACACTGCTTATCTCCATGAATAAATACAGTACAGAAGATGAAGTACAAATCTTCATACACATTCTGAATAGCTACTTTTTAATAAATTTTGTGCTGCATGGAAATCACTTCGAATGTAACTTCATGAGCTACAATATTTATTTTAAATGATAGCACAAGAATTCACAAATACTCCCTTGACCTTTCCAGCGTGGAGTAGAGTAGTGATCAGACTGCTCAGACAAAAAAGGGTTTATTCTTTTCATCAGACTGTTTTGCTCACATGTGGAGGAAGGGGAAACCCAGCCTTATGTCTCCAAGCATCAACAGTTTTCCTGCAAATATTAGTGCAACTTCAGTGCTTCAAGAACCAGTGAGTAAGCAGGCTAACAAACAGAAACAGAGAAATTCTCAGATCATCAATCTGCAAGGAGATTTTTGCCAGCAAACTGTAGAAACACAACTGGATTCGCTGTTACGTAAAATAATATATATATTTACTATAGGTAACTCAGTCTATACAAGATTAATGTCTTTCTGCAGCTGCAGCCTTAGAAGAAAACCATCAAGTGTCAGGCAAATTCAAGCAGATGTTCTTCCCTAAATGTACATGTACCACAACACCTGAGATTTTTTCTTCCTCTTGACAAACTCCCAGCTCATTTACTCTACATCTTCCCGTTTTCTGAAAAAGTAGTCACTCAGGAAACTGCTGCTACTACAGCCTCTAGCTATAAGGATTTCATAAGAGGGACTTGGTAGAAAATGCATAAGTTTTGTTGTTGATATCAAATTATTCAACACAGTAAAAACAAAATAAAACTGAGAAGAAATACTAACCGTTGCTAGGTTGTTTGGCAGCTGAGCGATGCAGTGTGGGTGATATTTATTTACTATAAAGTTAAAGCATTGTACATGTGGAAAAGTTTTTCTAACCATACTTAACTGGCAGTCTCTAGATTGGCTGCCAGCCTCAGAGAGGAACCTTTAGATTAACTTCACCATTTCAAAGTTTCAGGTCAGAACTAAATAATGACAAAAAACCCCAAAGACAAAACAAACCAAAACGAGAAAAAAACCCCAAGCTATCAGTGTTGGATAAAACAGCAAGAGAAGAAAAGAGAGAAGAACAGACAATGTGAATATGACATTGTGAACTGGTGATGTACTTTCATTTTGAATTGGTTTTGTATTCCTCTCTCCCTGTCCCATCCCAGGAAAGGACATTATACAACCAAAAAAGTCAAGAGAAGAAGAGTTACAAGGCAAGACAGCTATGTGGAGAGAAATTGTATAGAGTGGGATTCTTCAGTCGTGACAAACGTATCTGGAGTTAACTATGACATGTCTACGGTGTCATGAACAGCTTGGAGAACACAAGAAAAGGAATGACATTGCTTCTCATAACACAAAACTAAGAGCCATCACAAGAAAGTAGCAGGTGAAAGAGTCAAAGCAGAGGAAAATGCATTCTTCAAACAGCACAATGTTCAAGTAGAGTACTCTTTGCAATGGAAGATAGCAGACTCTAAAAGTTTAACAGGGACTCAAAAAGCAGTTAAATGAATCAATCAATATGTATCGTCTTGGTCCAGAAATTTATTTGGTTCAGAAATTTCTAAGTCATACCACTGGGAGAGTACACTCCTATCTGTACCCATGGGTCCACGATTTTATACTTTTTTGGGTATGAGTAGTTCAGTCTTGCAGGACCCACTGGGGCTGTGCATGTGTCCTTCTCTCCTGAAAATCTTCGTGTACTGAATGATGTGTTTCAGTTATTATAGACACCATCTTTATCCCCACAACCTGAGGCTGTGCAATCATAGAATGGCTGGGTGAGAAGGAACCTTAGAGGTCATCCAGTTCCAACCACCTATCACACAGTCAGACATTTTGTGAAGACCTCTGCATAATACTGCCCAAAATAAGGGCTGTAAACTGCTCAGGGCAGACCAGAAGTTTTGGTGAGCAAACAGTAGAAGATTGAAGCTATGGTGGTCTCCAGAAAGGATGACTTCAGTGGATTTGGCTGTTTGACTCAAGCAAACCCACACAAAGATTTTTCTAAAATTAATTTCCTATGCCTAGAAGAAGACATGCTGGTGTTACAATCATCCACTTCTCATTTATTTTCTTTCTCTACTCTAAAATGGGTGTCCTAGAAGGATGCTTGTGCTGTCAGAACTAATTTCTTCTGTAATGTTTTGAAACAAAATATTTCTTTCTTTTTTCTCACTTTTCAGGAAAATAGATTCATTTTCATTAAAACAAATTTCCAAGAAAATTCAGGTTTAGGTTGTGTAGAATTTCAGATTAAACTTTTCTGAGCATGGCAAAGCCATAAGCAGCAAAATAGGTTTTAAAATAGGATATTGCAAACAGTTTGAATGCTTCTTAATACTGTTGGTTTTATCTTTCAGGCTGGGATGAAGGAAGCTACATGGGATAATTTTTTAATAATAAAAGTGTTTTGATTTTGATGGAAAGAATGCCCATGATTCTGATAGAAAGAGTACCCATGAAAGTACCCATGAGTGACAAAACTAGATTTTGAGACTCCTTTGTTCTCAAGTTGTTATGGTTGAGTCAGGAGAGTTCTTGCTTTGGAGAAGGCTGTAGCTGCTTGCACTTCTGACCCCCTTGTAAGGCATACAGTATTTTAGTTTAAATTTCCACTGAAACTGAGTTTGAGCAAAATAGTAGGCTAAAAATTAGAAGGACTGATTCTTTGCAAATGCTGTATGGAGGTGGTAACCTCCTGCAGAACAGCCAAGCTGACAGCTGGGGATGATAATGTCTTAAACTACTGCAACAAGATTTGCTCATCTGTCAGAGACCTTGGAGACACCAAATAGCTGTCTGACTGGGAATAAGTCACCCTTCACAGCACTTCAGCTTTTAGCTCCACCAGCTGAGGCCCAAAGATGCAAGCTCTTTCCAGACATAAAACCCTTTCCTGAAGCTATCAATTCTGGATGTCATATAAACAGTCACAGCGTTAGCTCCAGGATATTTACTGCAGCCTGGTTGAGGCTGGGGATGACCGTGGAGAGGGAAGGACCTGGAATACACTGAAGTGATGGAAGGTGGTTTTTTTCCGTCTGTTTGTTCTTGCAGCCAGGAGGGCTTGTTTGCAATGCTGTCAGTTAAGGTGCTCTATGAAAAAACAAGGTGGGGTACCAGTAAAGCTGGGACTGCTGGTGTATACAGGAGAAACTGGTCTTACTCCAGCATGCCATCTTGCTCAGTGAATTAAGGATGTAGGAATATCAGCCCTGAGTGACAACTCAGACATCCCAAACAGGACAAAAGTAGCTTTGACTCTCCCACCTACCTTCTCCCTCTCCCACGTAGTTAAAAGTGGGGATCATTTAAAATTTATTTTCACTGCAGAATTTAACACAGAGATACCCCTTATTCTATATCCTTTCATACACCCTGTGCCTCCCTGGGCTTCCCAAAACATTTTTAGGGCTTTAGGTCCACAAAGAGCTGAAAAATTCCAGGAAAGGGGTTTGTGTTCATCAAAGACATTACTAGAAATCAAAAGCTGACAGTCTGTGCTTTCAAAACAGAATTATTTAGTTTGATATATTATTTTCCTATTAATGTTGATAAAAAATTTTCAGTGAGAATCAAAAGGTAATTGTTTTGTATTAAAAAATTAATTATATAGTAGTTCCTTTCTTAAGAATTTCACAGGGAATTTTTCTACATTCATATCTGCATAAAAAGAAGCAGAACTAACCTTGTAACAACAGAGTTACTTTTCCTCAATTGTAAACCGATGACAGAAGAACAGGTTAAAGGAAAGCTTTTAAAATCACATTTATCATCCTGCAAAAGACTTTAATTTTAAGAATACACGTGGCTGACAGATTTCATGTACAGTCAGCTGTAATATCATGTGGTTTAGTCATGTGTCCAGGCTCTAGGAACAAGAGTGACCAAATCATATCTAGCAAATTATCATTAGGCATTACAGTAACATTTTCTAATTTATGTGATTTTTATAAGTATTACAGATAATCATGAGTTGAGTTAATGAAGTTATGAGAGATCTTCTTCTGCCCTAGAATATACACCTTGACACCAGCATTATCAAAGCTGAATGACAAAGTTAGACCTTAGACTCTTAAACTCTCACAAACTTATTTATGCACATGTGTATATTAATACTGGTTTTTCTATTGTGAGAAAGTTGAATTCCAATACTCAGGATATTTATAAGCAGGTCTTGGAATTTCTTGAACTTAGAATTTTGTTCAAAATTTAGTATTTTAGATTCTAGTTGCAAAAACTCTAAATGGCTTTCCATAGACTGTTTCATACTTTGTGGTATAACAGAAATAGAAAGCTTGTGAAAGAAGAGACTGGCCCATGGAATATTCAATCAAGCAGCAATCAGGGATATTGCTGAGAAGCAATGGTTTTCTTGTTCTTTCCTTTTTAATTCTTTTTTTAAAAGAAAAATAATGAGAAACAAGAACAAGTGTCAAAAGAATAATTTTTACACATATCTCAAGCAGGAGCAATAAACTACCAGTCCTGGAGTTAATATATTCAGAGTTCTGAAACAGATGAACTAAAATGGCTTATTTGTTATCCAAAATTTGAAGTACCTAATCACAGTTGCTCCTCCAAAGTACTAGCAGATAGAAAATGGGCTTTTTTTTCTATGTTTTTATAATTTGTCTTACTCATTCGAGTGCGTGAGAAAAGATATTTTTATACCCGTACCTGGCCGATACAGGAATAAAAACCAGTATAGCAGAATGCCCGTGTGAGATGATAGACTGGATTAACATTGTTTTGAGAAGAAATACTGCACCTCTCCTCTATGCTCTCTGACACATCGAACATTTTCCTACAGGTAAAGCATGTCCCTCTGTGTACAAGAGACTCAGATACCACAGTTTCTTTTGACTGCCAAGGTGCCTCATGCTGCTGGGGATGGCAGTCATTGGGTAACAGACAGAGAAAGACTCAAATATGCTGCAACAATGATAAAATGCATTTTAGTACCTCTACACACAAGTAATGTTAAGTGTCTGAGGGATGAGGGAATTAAACATTCATGCAGTTTATAGGATTTCACATTAACATCAATGATCTTGTACATCATTGTAGTCAATAAAATGGAGACCTCTATTCACTGTGCAATGCCAGGTACAAAACAAATATAGTGCTATGCATGCATAAGGAACAGAACTATCAATAGTATGTCCAATATAATTATATTAGATGCAACAGAAATGTAGGTTTTCTGTTGTTCCTGTCTGGAATAATGTATAAAGTATGCATAATAAAAAAGCAAATAGGATTCAGAGAAGAGTGATAAGAATAACTGGATAGAACTGAAAGAGCTTTCCGAATATTTTGAATCAGATAAGTCTTTGTTTCCTAATGCACGAGAAATAGAATATTCAAAATTTAAAACTAAGGGAAAATAGCTTTTCACCCAGCATGAGTGCAGCCAAACCAAAGAACTCATTACACACAAAGTAATTTTGTCCTAGAGATGAAATAGATTCAAAGAGCAATTGAGAACTTTACTTTGGTACAAAGAGTTACTGTAATACCCTGAGAGAAGGAGGTCAGACTACTGTGTCAAGACCTAATCCTTTCTAATCATGTCCAGCTCAGAAGAGGCCAGAAATAGGTTTAGCCTGCATGGAGTAAGCGATTCCACATCTATCTGAAACAGGGCTTGTGTGTGGCCCTGATGTGATATGATGCCAAGTCAGAATGAATACAGTATTTCCTGTGTCATATCACATATAACGGGACCCAATGATATTTTCTTCAAGACTATTTAAAAACTGCTTGAAACTTTTTACATTTGAAAATGTTGGCAAAGCAAAATATTTGAAGCAAAAATATTTACTTTAAGAACTTTTCTCTTGGAAAATATTTTCTTCTAGGAAAAATCTGTGCATTATAACAACAATTAAGATGTGCTTTTCAGCACATCGATATTTTAAAAGAGACTTAAGAATAGTCAAGTATAACTTAAAAAGAAGAAAAAAATGAGGGAAGTTTAAATTCAAAAAGAAAAATTATGTCTTTCTGATTCTAAGCAGCACACTGCTAGACTGTCTGCTGGCACTCCTGCCCCAAGCACCCATATGATCATAAAATGGATGTGTTGGCTGCCTATATTCATGTCTATGTTTTCAGATGGCACTCAGCCTGTTCACATATTGATTGGGAGCTTTGGTATAGGAATGGGTGCCAGGGTATTTTGAGTTTAGATGGGCAACTTGCATAAATAACATTACCAATGTCATATCATTCACAGAAAGTCCTGTGAATATGCCAAAAAATGATAACAGCAGTTGAAATTATATTTTGCAGAAAGAATAGTCTGCTTTAGACAGGCAACAGAAGGCAGGATACGTCACGCTGCAAAGCAGTAATTACATAGGAAGCCTACTTTTTCATCACTGGATTCAGTCCTGGAGTTGAACATGCTCAGAGATGTGTAAGCTTTCATTAAACGGTAAGCATTTACACTGGGAGGCTGATTCACCCTTTCCAAACAGCAGTATTATCTTCAGGTCCACAGCAGTATCTCAGGTCTTAGCAAGATTAAGGTGTTGGAGGCTCTCACGTCATTGCACAGCTACGGCCAGTTACCATGCAACTACAGGGAAGGGTTTATCTCCTGCCTCCTTGGATGTGCTGCAGAGAGGAATACAGGGATAACGAGCCACTTGCACGTGCTATGACACAATTGCACATGGAAACTCCCCTCGTTTTTTCAGTATGGTTTTGCAGAAACTGAATCAGGTAATCACCCTTATTCTAGTACGATTCTGTCAATTCTTTTAGGAAGGTTATTAAAGGAGTGCCATCAAAAGAGTGTGATTCCTCTGGTACAGGCTGTTGGAAAGGAGATTTTGGAGCAGGAGGAACTGGGCCACAGGCTTTCACCCAGCTGGTTGAACAAGGAAGACTGCTGAGTGGAAAGCAGGCAAAAGAAGGAAGATGAATACTTCAAATCCTCTCACTAAACTGAATAGCTACAGTTTAAATTGCTAATATTTTAGCGATTGTTTTTTCATAGTCTAGAATTACCTTTTTTTTAAATTTCATTGAGAGATTTATAGAAGAATAAAATATTTTTTCTATAAAATCATCTAAGAAATCTAAGCATTGCAGTTGGTTAACACACTTGTGTATTTGCACTAGGCAACTACAATATTCACATATTTATCTGTATCTATTATATATTTTTTTTTGGTATTTCATATTCCTTCTGATATCTTGCTTCCCATTTTCTCCTTCACTTCACCTTCTCTTGAATTAGATGAGCTGAGGTTGAAATCTTGTGTCTTACGCTGAGGCTGGAAGAAATTAATTTAAAACTTTAGTAACATCCAGCTTCTGCTCTGTCACCCTGGATATAAGCAACTGCTATCCTCTTTCACTCTAGTTGTGTTTACTTTTTCTTTGCTGTCTTTTCTGCAGCACACAAACTCCATGGACTTTCTTAGGTGGACAAGCCACTTACTCATAGCAGTGTTCAAAGTAATGCTGATCCTTATAACTTGTCTTTATGATCAGGCCTGGTGCACCTGCTACTCATGAACAAGATTTAATTTAGACCTTGAAGTTAGTGCAAGTAGGAGAGGAATCACCTCAGTGGCTTGCACTATACTCCAAGATCATGGCAAGTTGCCCTTCTGAGTTTTGCGGTCTTAGGATTGTGGTCTATTCAATTAACAAAGAGTGATAGGAGCCATTTCGCAGAACTATCATAGGTGGTTTTGTATGCTGAAGTTTGAAGTTGCCAAAATCAGAGTTCCTTTTTTTCACTGCAACTCAGATGCCTAGTTATGGTTAATAAATTTATTTTTTATAAACTAAGTAAGCCAAATTCAGTCTTTTTTGAGGAAGAAGCATCTCTTGATTTAGAAAAGAATAAAAATAGCTTCTGTTCTTATGATCTTCTAGGGAGTTAGAAATAAGCAGCAGGACAAAGCTCAGGTCTTTTCTGTGCTGATCTCAAAATGAATTAGAATGGCTTATCTACAAACACATAAATATGCTATTTATTTAGCTATAAGATAAATTGTCCTATTTTTGGTGATAGAGGTAGTCATTTTCAGAGAGCATTGCCATTACCATGTTTGACAACTGATTTTTCTGTCTCCAAATCTCTGCACTGACATGTGATGTCTATCTTAGAGACAGGTTTATTGTAGCATATGATTTACGTATCCTTATTTTGCATTTAATTACTATGACACATCATAATCATAATCAGAAACCAAAACTTTAATCAGTCCCAACAACATTTGTAAAATCCCCCAAAACTCTAACACGTTTGCATGAGGAAGTGTGCAGAGTCTCCTAAGTGCAAACCAAATTAACATGACTGCTGAAGTTGCTAACTAACACTCTGAATTTTGCATAATAGCTAATGTGCAAGATTCTTGGTGCTTTCAGCAACAGACCTGCAGTTACTAGGAAGGTAGGAGGCACCTTAAAGCTACCTCTACTGCCAATAGCTCTATGTCATTACTACTGACAGACTCCCTTGGCCCCGCAGGGATTTGTTGTCAGACTCAGTTGGGCTCAGAAGCTGGCACACTGTTACTGCTCTCCGTCTCCAGCTGATTTGCCTTCTGGATAGCTAGGACTGTATGCAGTCATCCCAATCTCTCTTTCTTTTTTTTTTCCTTTTCTTTTCTTTTTTTTTTCTTACTTGCATAAAATGGACCAAATTAGGCCTGATGTATGTGGGCGAGCACACAGGGAAACACTGCATCTAAGCAGAGGAGAGCAGCTCTTCCTCAAACAAAGCCTAGTGCAGATCTTCTGTGTTTTTCCCTGTAAAACCCAGTTGTGGAAGCTAACATGAGAAGCAGCTCTATGAACTGCAAAGTAACTTAGGATGTGGTTGTTAAAAAATAAATTGTTGATTTCTTCCTATTGATGAGAAGTCACTGACCGTAGCAATAACCTTTAGTAAACAAGAGCATATAATCAAACATACTTTAGTTGGTACATAGGACTTATGAAGGCTAGTTTGAAATCTGCATGTCATAGTCTCAAGTTTAAAGTGAATACAGCAAATCTATTTTTGCCCATAGGAAAAAAAAAAAAAAAGACTTTGCAATTTTGAAACTGAAAATCTTGGTCTCAAAACCAGGATGAGTTGATCACTAAAGCAGATAGGTAGTTTAAGTACATTGGCGCTCGTCAAACCTAAAGCTGGTCAGCTCAAATTAGTCTGCTTTGGAGACATAAACCCAAGATTTTTGGATATAATACAAGTGTACCAAAGTATACCTAACTTCAGCAACGTATTTAATGAGATTCCACAAAACACGTTGAGAAGAAACTAAGAAAATACAAATCAGACTGTGGTCTTGAAAACAGATAACTAGCAAAGGAAAATCACACAACCTCTCTCACCAAAACAACAACAAAAATTTCCAGGTTGAGAACTTGGAATTCCCTTTGAGAAGGATGTAAATACAGATAAAGCATGCCTTAAGTTTTATTATCAGTAAAATGAATACCAGCGTGCTAAAGCTGCATGGCATATTTATTTCTGAGATCAGTGAACTTGGCAGAAGGATATAATCTTCTTTCAGAGAGGATGAACCAAGTGCACCAATCTGAAGAGTTTTTCATGGAGGCTACAAGGTCTGCTAGGTGCAATAGAGTTCTGTGTCAATAAGTATCTATGATTTTTAGTTCTAGTTTATTTGAAAGTAATTAGTGATTTGCCATGGAATGCAGCAAAAACAGCACCTCTTCCAAACATCCTATGACCTCTTGCATAAGCCATTTAAAGTTCAGAATACCTCACACAAATGGAAGAATTCCTGAAAAGGGTTGTATGAGTATTAAGTAAAAAGAGATTAAAGCATCAATAACAATTACAAGAAAAATTGCTCAATCCTCATTTGTTTCAATAAGCCTTAATCACATGTAGCAGACCTATTGGAGTGCTTAAGAATTATTTCTGAGAACAAGAGCTTACCTCTGTAAAGACTGCGATTTAATCCTAGAATAGCCTAAGATAGAGAAAGGAATTTGTGAGCCTTCTGCTGCTGGATCTGTTTTGACTGCTGTAAGACACAGGTTAAAGTAGGATCATGACTGGGGCAGATTAAAATTAATTTCCTTTAGGAAAAGGAATCGAAAGGACTTTTACACTTCCTGTGCTGTATTGAATCTTACAACATACGGTTGTTTTGTCTATAAAGCTGCTCAGAAAAAAGACACTATTTCTTCTTATAATGGGAAAAGTTTCAGTTTAGCTATCTCTTTATATTCAGAATAAAAAGTAGTATTTTAGTTCTTTTTTTTTTTTAATTGCCCTTGGGTAGGAATCAGCCACAGAACACTGCCACCAAAGAGATGAAATATACAGAAATGGAGGGAGCAATGGCAGAGAATTGCATTAGAGACTGTATTTCAGCCTTAATTACAGCAGCTGAGTGCCAGAGCTTTTCCGCAGCCATGGCTTTAATTTGCTTAATATTTGTATTTTTCATTTAATGTCCTTGACCATATACTGCACATTGATCTTTCCTGTACTGAGTCTACTTTACCACATCCCTTCTTCCTGGACTTAACTTCATTCACAAATACCCTAACTCCCCACCCCCATCCCAGCAGTGCAGAAGGATGGGGATTAGGGGCTGTGGTCAGTTCATCCCATGTTTTCTCTGCCGCTCCTTCCTCCTCAAGGGAGCGGATTCCTCACACTCTTCCCTTGCTCAGCATGGGGTCTCTCCTACAGGGGACAGTCCTCCATCAATTTCTCCAATATGAGTCCTTCCCACTGGCTACAGCTCTTCATGACCTGCTCCAGCCTGCGCTGTTCCCAAAGGACACAGTCCTTCAAGAACAGCCTGCTCCACCATGGGTCCTCTACGGAGTCACAAGTCCAGTCAGCAAACTGGCTTCTATGTGAGTTTCTTGCTCCACAGGGCCACAGGTCCTGCCAGGACCTTGCTCCAGTGTCATCTTCCCACAGGGTCACGGCCTTCTTTCAGGCATCCACATGTAGCAGCATGGGGTCCTCCACAGGCTACAGGTGTGTTTCTGCTCCTCTTTGGATCTCCATGGGCTGCAGGGACACATCTGCCTCACCATGGTTTGCACCACAAGCTGCAGGGGATTCTCTACTCCAGCACCTGGAGCACCACCTCCCTCTCCTTCTTCACTGACCTTGTTGTCTGCAGAGATGTCTCTCACATATTTCCAGTCCTCTCTCTTCTGTCGCACAGATTTTTTCCCTCCTTCTTAAATCTGTTATCTTAGAGGTGCTGCCACCATCATTGGTGGGCTTGGCCACTGACAGGTCTGTCCTGGCTCTGTCAGACATAGGGGAAGTTTCCAGCGTCCTCTTATGGAAGCCACCTCTGTAACTCCCCCTGAACTAAAAGCTTGCCATGCAAACCCAGTGCACAGGTACAACAAGAAATGTCTGGAGCATAAACTAAAAACCAAAAGTTGCCAGCCACATTGGGTTGGTTCCAAGGTGTGCATAGTACCAACCAGAAAGGGGACTTAAGTATTTAGACTGCAGCTGCATTAGGAAAGTTAGCACTGTGAATATGTCTGATTCAAACTAGAATTGGGGTCAACATAACACAGCAGGCTGTTTTTCTTCTTTGCTGCACAAGAATAAGAGTTACTCTAAATTACTGTCACATTTGCCTAAAATGAATTTGGTCTTTAGCTTTGTATTATTGACATTATATAAAACCTTAAGAGGACTGTATTTTCTGATGAAAACCATTAATGACTGATTTATTATTTGTCCTTTTTCCTTTATCTTCAGATTTTTCTCTTTGTGTTTGGTTGCTTTCTGGTTTCTTTTTTTCCCTAAAACACATTTATTGAGGTAATAACAACTAGCAGAAGGGCAGAATGCAGTATCAGGTACTCAGTATAGTCTGGACTCACCAGCTGGGATTTTGCAGAAGCCCTTAGCCATGTGAACAAGAACGTATTCCGGGGCAGGTGGCCAACAGGGAGAGTTTCACGGCATGAAATACCGCCAGATGCTGTGCAACTTCATCTCGTGATTATCTCCCACCACCTCTGGTGCCAAAAGAAAGAGAAAAGCAAGAAGGAAGATGGAAGAATATGGAGAGCAGATATGAGGTACAATATGCTGGATTGAACCTACTTGGGCATGATTTTTGCATAGCAGGATTTGAGTTACACCGGAGCTTCACTTGCTCAGCAAGTATAGCTGGGTTGAATTACACATGCCTGTCTGACATACGCTGGCTGTCCAACAGTGAAATGAAAAGTCTAGCCCTATAAATTGTCGAGAAAAATATCCTGAAAATTAATATATATGTACTCGTTAAAATTGAAGCAGAAATTGCACTCACAAAATTCTTTTATCTTTACTCTTGACCAGAAAACCTTGTTTACATACCGGAAGAATGATATCAAGCATCTGCAGAAAACTGATTTTACTTTGAATAAACCCCTTTACTAAAACTCCTGATTTTGTTTTTTCAGTTCACTTTTTTTTTTTTCAGTTCACTGTTTTTTCAGCGTTTCTTGAGAAAACACTGAATAGATATCTAAGCTTCTGCTTTTTCATCAGGAGTAAAGTGCAGATATAAATAACAGATTTTGACTTAGGGAATTATAATCATGAGAGTGACAGTCTCAAAAAAAGAAGCAGAATAATTTTGCATAAGAAAATTATTTTTCAACAGATTAAAATAATGGGAGATCTTCCATTGGCAGTGTTGATTGCTTCTAAACTTACTGTGTATTTCTCAAAAGGAAGCAGAGTTGTGTTAACGAGTCCTTTTTTGTCTCAGCCTCCTGAGTTTCTCTTTCAAAGACTTTTCTTCTTCCATTTATAGCCAGTCCACAGGTGAGACAATCTTGCATATAACGTAAAATTCTAATTTACTTTCCTGATACTCCAGATAACAAGCAACGAAGCAAATACTTAATTTTAAAACAGCATTGGAAGAGAAGGGATGGGAAAGAGAAGGAAAAGGAAAGAAAGGGAGAAATCAGAAAGTGTATCATGTAGGCCTGACCTCTATATGCCAGTTATGTGGTTAGGAAGAAGGCAAGTGGAGAAATCAGGTGAAGGATCTATGGAAACACCACATTGGGAAGAATGTTCTTATTCCCATCTTCTCTGTAGATGTGTTTTGTTCAGAAGGCAGACTGGAAGTTGAGAAGGAGGAAATAGAAATTCCAGGGCAGCTGAAATGAACAGAGTACGACGGGAAACTAGTAAAATCTGCGTATGTTATTTGATAGGTGGGCCTGTTTACAGAGTGTAATCACTTTAAACATTTTCATGCAAAAAATATAGGATGAATAGGTATCTAAACTGTCTCAATGGTTTATGTGAGGGAAAAACAAAAAAAAATCAGATTCCTTGTTAGAAATTTTCAATAAATACTACATTATGGGGCAGATTTTCAAAGTTTTACTCAGAAATGTAGCCATGTATAATCTCTTCAAAGTTGGCAAGATTTGCTCAGTTAAGTCTCAGTGCATTGCTTTGAAAATGCACTTCCCTCTCTTTGGGAGGTAGAAAGTGATTTTGTAACCCTGCTTTGGAAAGTTTTTAGTTCTTTAGGAGATTTTTCCTTTTCTTCTTTGTATTTCACCATTTATTCCCAAAACACTGTACTTGTTAAAGAACTTTTTATATTTTAATCTGTGTTTGCAGTATCCTTTCAGAGGGCTGTTACCGAGATTACAGGATTTTTGTTCTCTCCAGTCATGCTCAAAAAGATTCTGCCCCTATTTTTTTCTACTGCTAGCTTACAGGTATTAGTCATGCTTTACTCCAAGGCAAATGCCTAAACTCATTCCTGAAATGACTATCCATATTGTTAGAATAATGCTACTCATATATTTGAATTTAATTAAGTTTGAATTGTTAAAGCTGTGTCAGCAATTTCATTGCAAACCACACAATAACTGAGCAGCTACCAAAAAAATACCCATGATACCGATGTATAATAAAGAGTACAATGACACAGAAGTGGTATGAAATTAAAAAAATCTGTACCAACACAGGATTAATGAAACTGTATTCTCTGCTCTACTCTCCTTCAAAATCTTCTTGCAGCAAATAGGATGATGCATTTCTCCCAGATTTTCAAACCTCTCATATAAATAAGTCTTATAGTGCTTTTTTTCTGTGTGCATGTTTTCCCTGAGCATTTTAAATGCACAGCAGTCATTTGCTTGGTTCTGAAGAAGATAATAAAAAATCGTAATACCCTAATTATTCTACTCAGAATACTACTAATGAGGATATTTCCATAATATAAGATGCTGCAGAACTGACAAATAACAAGAAGTTGGTTGGGTACTATATAAATAAAGTGGGAAAAAAAATCAAACATTTGCCTGATTTTTTTAAGGCTTCATTTTAGATTTAACATAAGGATATTTCATCTTGCCATTTTAAGCCTTTAATTACACTTCCCATCTTTTGGCTTGGCATCTAAATCACAGTCTGATGAGGCTTGTTTTTTATACAAGGAGACATCATACAAGGAAAGGTCATGCTCTGCGTAATTCTGGCTTTGTTTTGCTGCTTCAGCCTATCATAATATGAAATTTTATCAAACTCTAAATATATTCTTTTTTAACATATTTAAGAGAATAATTAAGGCCAAATATCATGTTGCTTAAATTAAAGGGAGAGAACATGAATCATTCCTTTCACTTCTATAACAGAAATCTAGGGCAACCACGATAAAAGTCACAAAGGCAAAACACATTGCTCTTTATATGAAGGAAGAAAAACACCACATTTTTCAACACAAGTTACTTTTTATATGAAGGAAGAGAAACACCACACTTTTCAATACAAGTTACTTTAAATATTACAAAACATTTGAAAATAATTCCTCAGCTGCTTCTTGCAATGAAGCATGTTGAAGAAAAAATATTCTTTCCAACTGCAATTTCAAAAGTAACTGAGGTCCTTACTGGAGCTGCTTTTACTGAGATGTAGTAGAAAGTAAGAATTTTAAATGTCTGTTTTGAAAATTTTTTGTCCGTTCTCTATATTGTAGAGAGTCTAACTCTTACAACACCTCCTTGTAAGAGACGAGCTCTCCACCAGCCTGTAATTTGTGTCAAAGACATGTACCCACTGCATTGTGATGCACTCTGGGGACATAGCAGTGCCCACCAGTCTAAGCTGGTGTTCAAGACCACCTTGCAGAGACACTAGCCTGGGTCCATGTTTCTGCCTCTGCTTCCTTGCATCTTATAAATACTTACATGCAGAGAAAGTTCCATTTTTAAAGGGATACTTGGGTATTTAGGGTGCCCAAAGATGTATTCAATATTGTTCAAGCATTTCTTAGCAGTACCATGGAGTCAGACACCTTTTGGCTTTTGCAAGTCCGCTAAATAATGACCTGCCTGTAGGACTGCTAATAATTGCTTGTCACACCAAGGGAGAGATCTGGGATGCCTCAGGGATGTATGTAGCGACACTACTATGTCCAAAACTAGTCCACCAGGCAGCCAGTGATGACACACAACCCACAGGAAACCTGTGCTCTTCTGCATCAACAGCTGGAGGCCAGGACATCAGAACTGGCAGCAGATGACGGGTTTTAGGCATCTGAATCCCTGTCCCAAAGCCCATGGCAGGAAAAGTGATAGAACACGTGTCTCCTCAGTACCAAACTCATTCTCAGTCATTGAGGCATCTTTCCTCATCATAGCTTGCAATCTTCAGGACTAGCTAAAGTATATTGGCCAAAGTACAAATATGTTTAAAAAAAAGCATATATTACCACCTGAAGGGCCCTAGGTCTTTTTCAAGTCCCATAGCAACATGTCATTCTCTATCTGAACATACAGGACCTGGTTTTTCAATTTTTGTCTAGGAGAAAATTGTTCATAAGTTTGAAAAGGACAGCAGAACATATTCCCTACTAAGAAACAAGACTTGCCAGGATAGTTAAATGGATTCTAGTACTTTCATACTTCATAATTTCCACCAAAAGGGAGATCTTGTTTATTTGCAGAAAGCTTATCAAGTCCCTCAACTTATGCCAAAGTTCAGTAATTTCGAGTACTCTTTCGTACAGAGAATTCTAAACTTTTGCTGAACTCTCATCTCATATTAAAATAACTAAAGTGTGTTAACATTTCTAGCTACATTATGCATGGAAATGAAGGTGGAAATAGCATTTAATAATACAACAGCAGTAGGCAGCGTGGATTTGGTTACAGACTGAGTCTGCATCATCTTGCTTGACTCTACACTGAATCCTTACCTTGGTGTATCAATGTTTAGCATGAGCAGCACAACAGCAGAGGAGAAAGAAAGGGAGGCAGAGGTGTGTATATATATATATATAAAATCCAGATCATTCAAGTGTGAAATGGTTAGTCTTCAGCTCTTCATTATTCCACTGTAAATTTCTGGTAATCAAAAAGCTGTCACAAATGTTGAGACAATATATATCCAAAGCAGGCAATTCAGACCTAGACAGCATAATGCTGTATAAAGAATTCAATAAGTGCATATTAATAATAAATACAGTTATATAAATCCAAATCTGGCTTTATGTGATTTCTGAACAAAAGAAATCTAGATTTATCACATTACTTGCCAAACTATGTGGTGAGGATCAGGTTTCTGATTTAGCAAGGCGCTTAAACATGTATATAAACTCTGTCACATTCTCAGGTCTGATTAATTTCTAAGTTAAGCACATGCTTAAATGATTGCACTATCAAAAGCAGCACTCCATTCCCCTTAAAATGCAAATTAAATGTGTCAGTTTTCAGGGGTTTTAGTTACATTTTCTCACTCATCTTTATTATTCTGGCTGAAGAAAAACCTGTCCTCTTCACTTCCTATGGAAATAATAAAAAAAGTTACAGTCCTTCACCACCAACCTTGAGATAAACTAGCAAGCTTCTGCACAGACAATTCAGGCAAATATATCAGCAAAACTCTGTACAACAGACTTGGGAGAAAAATTTGTCTAATACTTCAGCTCATAAAAAAGGCAAGAATCAGTAAAGTTACAGTGATTTATACCAGTTAAGGATCTTCCCAGTATTCTCTACTCTACATCTTGACTCAAATACAAAATTTTGTGCAAAGGAATGTTTTGCATGAGTAAAATAATCAGAGAGGCTGTTAATTGCATAGTGGGTATTAAAATTGTTCAATTTCTTGCTTTCTAGCCATAAGACAAAAATGTACATATAAACCTCTGTTTGGATGAAGAATTATCAACATACACAAATCCTTAGTCCTCTATCCATTGCAAATTGACATAATGGATTTAATAATTCTACTAACTGCACATGTAAATGCAGACAATCAGACTCTTGTGAATTTTATACACAGGCTGTGGTTGGTACTTAAGGAAAAGAATTTGGAAAACATTCCTCAAACATATATTCTAAGCTATCAATAGAGCAGTCCTAAATTTAAAATGTTATTTTTTTTCACCTCCTGAGTGCCAGGTAACTAATTAATTTTTTTGAAGCCTGAAATTTTTGCTCATATGAATTTCAGTTCTGCAGATGACAGTCATTTGATTTTTCTTTTTCCTACTTGGAATTCCTCTATAAACCTTTGGAAACATCGCATGACTCTCCTATTCCTCTTAGACACATTTGCATAACTGTTACACATAGCACCTACTTACAGTGCATAATAATAAGTAATTTCTATGTGACAGATATTCAGGGAGTTCTTCACACTTTTACCCAATTTACTGAGTTCTATCCAGTGACTACAAAACATATCCCTTTCCTTTCCTGGTGGTTTTCAAGAACCTCTTAATGCTGAGTGAAAACTTACTTCCAGGTCCTGTATGACCCTTCCGTGGATAAGGTCCCATCACAGGGCATGGTTTTCTCAAAGTCTGTTCTCTCAGTAGGAACAGGCAAAGTGATCGCTCACTCAGATTTTGCAATTGCCATGCAGTTTGTGTAACAGGGCTTCACTGAGCAACTGAGGCAGTGAAACCTTCTGAAGCTATTGAGAAGTTATTTAGATAAGAACATCCACGATCTTCTAACTTTTTCTACAAGGGCAACACCCATGACTTGAACACACAAGCATATCCTGTCTTACACAGGCAAACTACTGAAGATTAGAACATAAACAATTCCATACATTATCATTACTAGAGGCATTGATAAAATGTTTTAACTCTTAATCTGCACCAAGTGAGATAATTGTGTGCTCTTATTATACTGGTGCACCCAAAGATCTACAAATAGCAATTTACAACAGATGGAGAAGTGCCATTTGATTTCCATAATCTGAGGGCAGAGCAAGTGACAGTTTAGCAAAACAGAGCTGTGCATACATAAAGATACAGCAAATGGTCATCTCAAGAAGCATAAAAAACTGTCAATGAAAATAGTTAAAAATGTTACAACCTCACAAAAAATTGTCTTGCAAATAGCTTTTTTTTTTTTTTTTTTCTGTGGCCTCTTGCTTATATCTGATCATTTTAACAGTTTGGAGAGTCTTGCAAGATAGATTTTCTGGGCTGAAAATTATTTATCAGAAAAACATCTATAATATTTGAATGACAAGATTAAACATAACGATATCCTTGACACATTGGTCATGTCAGTCATCCCTAGGAATGGAATGTGTGCTTTAGGGGAATCTCTGTGTGCAGAAGGCATCATGCAATTTTAAGCAAGATCTCAGATTTCTTTTTGTCTAGCCAGGCTGAACTTCCTGACTTTATTTTTTTCCTCCTGCTGACAGCTTCCTGAGGAACTTTTCACCTCTGGAGAGAGCCAGAACACCCAGGGGAGTAGAAGTTCTTTCGTTTATTTATGACTTTTCCAGTAAGAAATCATCATATTCATGGCATGCTAACATTTCATGAATTTGGGGAAGGTTTTAGAGAAGACCTGCAAAAGTCTCAGAAACTTATTAGGACCTAAGCAGTATAATGAAACCAGCAATTTACTCATCACTGCCTTGAAACCATTAATTTAATCACTGTGATATTACATCTTTCTATAAATAACAATAAAAACACTTTTTAAAGTAGATACATACTTTACATGTTGTGAATTTCATTTTCTGTAATGGACTGAACCAACATCTGTTCCTTTTTCATTTAATCTAAATGAGATAAATATAATTTAATCTGAAATTAATCAATCAGCATGTGCCCAGTGTTATTTTATAACTTTCAATGAAGAGATTCTATAGACATTTATAATTCCCATGGAAAAACAATATATTATCATATCTTTATAATAAAAAATTGCTTTATTGTGTGATTATTAACCTACTTGCTGAAAAGAAAGTGTCAGACTTTGTGAAATATTACAAGCCAAGAGACTTAAATTTAGTCCTGGAAAATGAAGTGAATGTACTGTGTCTTATGCAAGCATTCATCACTTCATAACTGAGGGTTATAGAAGAAAAAAAAAAGGAGGATTTATGGTGATATACTAAGTAATTTTACCTGTCAGGTTCTTATCTCAAAGCGTACTGTCTCATGAGAAAAATACATTGTGATGAAAACAACAACTTGGTTCTGCTTGCTTGGTATCCCTGATCTGACACAACTAAAACAGCAACAGAACAGTTGTGCTATACCCCAGCTGGGTTTTGGCTGACTCTTTTTTTGCTGCTAAATGGATCTTTATGACTTATTTAAACTGAAGGACTGTCTGATTTTGGGGGATGGCAGGTGCAGGATGGGGGTTGTTATACTTTATATAAACGAAGTTTATATAAAGTGAAAACACCATCTATAATTCAAGACACTCAGGAATGTTTATGATATTGCATCCTATATGGGCTTGGGAGAAACATCAGCATGTTCTCACTGGAAATGCTCATACTCCTTACTTGGTTCCTGCTTCATTTTTTCTATTTTTCAGAGGGCTGAGGGTATCCAAGATGAGTTGAAAAGTATGTAGAATTCTCCCCAAATTTTCTCGTCAAACAAACCTGTATACGTCATAAGTAGAAAGCTTTCCTCCTTTGTAAGCCAAATACCCAGGAGAGTGGGGCTTTGCTTAGACCTGAAGTGCTAGATGTTGCATTTTAATTTCCCTTTAAGTATTTCCTCAGGGTTCAGATGGTCTCATCTATGTCACAAGGCTCTCTGATTTCTGGCTCTTCACAAGATTACAATCACTGTCATTTAGCAAAGGGTACAATTCCTCCCTTTTTAAAGCCAGTCAGAATTTTGGCACATTGTCTGACTATTTCATTCTAGTATCGCTTTAATTGCTGGGATCAGAGCCAGCAAAAGATCTGGAGTGCTATTTAATGACAGTGGCATACTGATGTATTGTGGTATTAACCTCGAACTATAACTGTAGAAATGCTCATTTTTCTTCAAAATTTCTCTTACATATTTCTTTTCCACTCAAATTCCATAAAAAGTCTTCCTTTAAATGTACTTCACAAAAACAGAGGTCTCATTGCCTAAAGAGCATTAATTTTCTCTTAAATTATTGTTCTTTCTTTCTCTATCTGGACAATTCCTTTGTATTTGGCAGTTGTTTGTCTTTCTAGAACTTTTGGGGCATTTTTTTTCCCCTGAGATTATCTGATGGTAGTGAAACAAAAAAAAGTGATCTTTCTAGACAGGCTATTGCTTAACTGGTTCATTTATGTAAACGACCAGTTTGGCAATCTTGTACATGGCCAAACCACCTTCCAGATGGCCTACTAAGTTATTATAAATCTCTTGTTTAGAATATTTATTGTTCTTGAGAAAAAAGGAATAAAGAATGTGGGGCTGTAAATCAATCATCTCAAAAACCAGAACTGAATGCTTTAGATTACCATGAATCTAATTTTGCTTTTTCTTTGTAAAAATATGTACTTTGTGCCTTTCATCCTCTTCCTTTATTTGTAGGTGGAACTAATTCTCAGCAGATTCCAATACTGTATTGTAATTTATTGGAAAAAGCTTTCCTAAATATGTAAAACTTTGAAAAAATGTGATTATATTAATAACCATCAGCACGGCTTTTGAAATGTGATGATGAACTTCAAGACCCAAAAGCCACCTCCATCCTTCCATTCAAAATGTGAAATAAACATAACAATGTTCAAAGTACTTCTGGTTCACAAGCCGGCCTTGAAAAATTTCCGGGCTCATGGTACAGACAAGGAGTGAGGATGATGGACAGCTCTGCATTGGGCTGGCTCCTTCTCCATTCACCTGCCACACTCAGAAGCTGTAAGCAAGGCATGTGGATAAAAACAGGTTGGAAAGCAGAGAGGTGGTCACTCTGCTCTGTGGTGGCACAGAGAAACATTGTGAGATTGTCATGAGCAGAGGAATTTGCAGGAAGATGAAAGAGGAGTAAGAAAAGGCTTTACTTCCATTCTCAATGTGCTGTCAGAAGATGGAAAGGGCAAAGGTAGCGAAGAGAGCTACACAGAGGAGATGATGCCATATGCTGAGTCCTACCTCAAGAATATGAAAAGAAGAGTGTGAGGCCCTGTGACACTGCTCCCTAAAAGAAAAAGAAACTGAAAATACTCTCTTAAAAGCTCTGAATGTGATACAAAGTCAGAGAGGTGATTAGGTAACATTTTCATGCTCTTGCCTGGCCATAGCCCTTAAGGAATCACACCTGGGCTTCTACTTCCAGGGAGAGTTTGAAACGGTGATATCCGAGTACAAAGATCGATATCCCAGTATCCAAACAAAAATGACCATATCTACTGGTTCCCTAATGCTATGCATTAAAATACCTGTTTATGTACAATAACAATTCAGAGATATAATGGATATTTGTCTTGGTTCAGTCTTCTGGAGAGGCCGATGTTTAGAAGCAGCTTATTTTTTGTTAGATGCTCATCTTGACACTCCTTTCCAAAGAAAATGTAGTGCTACTTCTTTAAAGGTTGTTGGTTTGGTTTTCTTTTCAGTTTTCTAAGGCACATATCTTTCTTTAAAATCTTTTGTGAAACTTGTTAAAGAGTGTATTGCATTCCTTCTTATTAAGATGTTAAGAGTCTTTACTCAGGGTTTTATAACTTCAAGTTTCTCTGCAGAAAAAGAACTTTAAATCACAGCAGTCAAAAACTGCCATCATGTTTAAAGTTTGGAAAAGGACCAATACTGCAAAGTTCACCTCAGGTACAAATGGCCTTGGAGCACAGCACTTAGTAAAGTAATGTAGTGAGTCTTTGAGATAGAAAAAGAAGCCAGTTGACTAGCAATTTACCCTTCAGTTGTCCATTGAAAAAGTAATACAGAAAACAAACTGCTATCTGAGACAAGTAAAAAGTTTTCATTCCTGAAATAGCTGTGATGAAGAAAAAGTGCACTGCAATGTGCTGATGTGAATGGTGCTATGAGTCCTTCTTTAAGATTACACCTAGACTTTGCATCGTTAGTCTTTACTTTGATTTCATTTGTATAAATATTTGTGTTTGGGAAAAATTCCATATAAGCATCACTAAAGTTCAGTGGAATTTTTTAAAAAGGTTGTTTTCTTCCACTGGCCCTGATTGTCCACCTAGGGTGATCCTTGTTGTAGGAAAGACAAACAGGTTTAATTTTCCATCTAACCCAAGGCACGGGGCAGAGACAAGACTGGATGATGCCGAGGGGCAGCAATAAGGACTGTAACTGATGTGATGACCTACCTCCCTTCCCCTCAAGGAACACAAGGATGCCACAACTGGACGTAAACATTTACTGCTATGATGAGATGTGACATCAAAATGAAGGAAAAGAGGCTTCCCAGTGGGTTGCAGAGCAGTCATAGCACAAGCACAAGATCATTGATGCCCAATGCAAAAACATCAAGGTGTGCAACCAGGAATGGGTGCAGAGGGCTGTAAGCAAAAGGCTGTCAGTTTGCATTTTACAGGTTGTCCAGCATTTCACAGCTCAGGGAACACACAACAGCCTGTGGAATCACATTAGACTCCACTTGGGCCTCCATACAGCATCTTTGCAACTTGAAATAACAGTTGAAAATTAACTTTGAAACAAAGACTATTTATGAAAGCTACAATAATATCTGGTCTTATCTAACCCCCCAAAACCCCCATCTGGTAGCATTAAAAAAATTAAATCTCAAATTATTTAAAGTTAAATCCAAATATGTTCTAAAAATTCTCAGTGTTTTCATAGGAATTTCTTTTGTTAACTGATATCCTGGAATGTGACAGAGCAGAAATGTGTTAAATAAAATTGAAAGTTATGGAAAAAGTAGATCTGAAATTTTCCCACTCTATCTTTCTGTCTGCTTCATTATCCAAGAACAATGAGACATTCAACAAAATTGAAGGTGAATTATTGCAGTATGTCTCCATCAGGAGGGTTTCACATCTTCAGTAACTACAGGGCAAACCTAAAGATAATGGATAAGGAAAGAATTTTAGAGTTTTTAAAATGAAATTTAAAACACATAGAAGATAATGCTATCATTTTCTCCTTTGAAGAAAGAACATTCAAAGGTGAACTCTGTTTTATAAACGAAGGGGTTTTAACACTCCCTTTCAATCATTGGACTTTTGTGAGACCCGAGTGTTTCAGTACTCTCACCCCCAGCAGTCTCCTAGTTCTGAACAGAACCTTTGCAGCACAGCTAGGTGCACTAGGAATGTTTGTGCTGCCTTGTCAATGTGCCTTGTGGCCTGCCTCAGTGAAGGAAGCTTTATGAGTCTGAATTGGTATTTATTTGAGTTCAGATCTCTTGCCAGGTGAGCTCCTCTTTCTGCTACAGAGACTGAAATATGAGCTGTCTACAGCAGTCATATTCAAGTGTCAGCTGAATTTGGCTTTGTCCAGTCTTTTATCTTTACTCCTGATATACTTAGCAAACGTTATCTGTTCCATGACATTCAGTGTGCATTAGGATTTTTATGTAGACTACCAAAGCGATTTCAAAAAGCAAAAGATCCCTGTCAAGATCAAGCTGCATCTGTCTTGGACCATCATAAAAGTGAAATTCCCTGAAGCGAAGATCCTGAACCATGAAGTTTGCATGATTAAGCCCTCTATTCAGCTACATGTATCGAATGTTTAGTGGGTTTTTTTTTTCTTTCAGAATTCAGGAACAATTTTATGTTGGTCCTCAATTTATTTTTAGTCTATGTCACCATTTGTAGGGCAGTACTTGAACCAGGGCACTGTGCACAGTAGAATGTCTTTAGAGGGCTTGTAATCAAGGCAAGGGACAACAAGAGAATACAGGCAGGTAATCTGGAAGGAGAATTTAGTACCCTGTTTGAGAACGGTAGGTTTTCTCACATGAAATAATATTTTAGGATGCTTAAACCACTTCCAGTGTCAGTTTTCTAAGAAACTGAACTCTAAGAATATACTTTTAGTCTGCACTGCTACTGCTAATGAAAACTGCATAATGATGAGATCAGTAATCAGTATATATTTCTGTGGTTTAGGCTATGCTCTCACCATCAGAACCAGTGTAAAGCTGCATCTAGAATACCCTATGCCCATGCTGGTTATCTAGCAGATTTCTTAAAAATCATTCTTGCATTGTATAAACGTAAAAGCCAGAGATTACTGAAAAGGTTGTACAGCTCAAGGAACTTGTGAGGAGGCATATTCATCATGTAGGAAAAAAAAAAAAGTATTTCACTAGATTTTATAAAAAGAGAAACTTTTTCAGGGTTGGTTGCTTTTTTTTCCTTTGGTTGCTGAGATTCTTCAAGACTTAATGAAAATGTCTGCAGTACCAAAAGTTCTTTAAAAATTACAGACTTGTATTTGCAGTATTCGCTTCCCTTATTTCCCTGAACCATCTTTTACTTCAGATACCCAATATCTGTAGATAGTACTACTGATCTTTTAAGAAAAATAATTCTCTGCACAGTACTACTACAACATGGAGTTTTATTATTGCTTTATAAAATATATCAAAAGTAATTTGATTTCTATAGCAGATGTGTATTAAGTAGATATAATTGGGTTTTTCTCCAAAGAAATTGAAATTATTTTTTTTTTTTCTAATGAGGTAGCCGAATCTAATAGCTGTTGTACAATATATCACAAACTTACTTAAAATACCTGAATCATAGAGAAAAGTATATCCACTTTTTTTTAATACTTAACTTACTCAAACAGAAATCCTTGAAGATATCAGTTCAGTCCTGCAGAAAGTTTCACTGAAAGACAAATCTAAGATCTAAAAAGATCTCCCTTCTCAAAAAATTCCCTTATTTTTGCTTTAATCTTTCATCCAACAATCTTTGTATTCTCACGTGCTTTTATCAAGGTAGCAAGACTTTGCTGTACTTCAAGCTAAGATTCAAGGCTGGGGAGATGTTGAATTACCTGATCATTCATATTTCTAATTGATGGAACACCTCCATCTATGTTATTGATTGGAGGAAAGGTAAAATAAAAAAGTCTTCAGAGGACCCTAAGCATCAAGTCGTGGTTATGGAGCACTTTCCTTGCAGCCACCTCCATATTTTGGTCCCACCTTTATGGTGGTATGGTCTGACCATGTCTGAGCAGAAACAAATGATTCACTCTGTGTAGACTCTGCTTTTTGCTGCAAGGACAAGTAAGATTTGTAGCCAGTTCACTCTGTGAAGGAGCTCAATATGTCACAGAGATCATTGTCAACACTAATTCACAAGAGTGTCCTTGTGCATTCCCAAAACTCCCATCTCTGTGGAGCGCATGCAGCCACTGACACCAAACAGCTTGTGCACAGGAAGGATACCTGCATCTTGTAAATATTCTCAGGAATGTAAGGCTCCCTAGTTTTTTTCAGTTGCTCCTATTCTTATGCTTAAGCTAATGCATCTCCACACTAACCGATAATTTTACAAATTTTGTAGTAAAAGGGGTTAGGAAAAATGAGGGGAAAAAGCAGAAGGGTATTTCATGAAAGGAAAGCCTGTACATAGACAAGCTGTCATGGAGGATACAATATCTGGTGTGAGAAGAAATACTGAAGAGAGTTGACAAGGCAGAGAATGTGGCTAAATTGGGCAGTACTCGTTTACTTGGTCATCACTGCAGGCATTTCAGAGGGACATATGAGTAGAAGAGGCAAATCTTGCAATGGAGACAGCTGCACAAAGATTGCAACATCTAGCCGCTTTGATAGCCTAAAACTACAAGTTCCAGAACAGACTATTCAACCAATTTTATTTGAAATATTTCCTTTTAACACACAATTACTTGCACAGTGCCTTCTGATTCAGACACACAGAATATATAAGCCCCACTGATGTGTCAGACATGCTTTGTCTTCCAGCTGCATTAAACACGTGAGGATCCTTTTGGAAAGAAACAAGCACATGAACTTCATTCAAACCATCATACCAAGCATCAAGTGTGATGATGATGCCAGGTGGTTTTTAAACATTAACTAAAATGCATCAATAGCAATCTAGAGATTTTTAAATCATACATATTTTGTGCAATCTTAGAGAACAAAACCATTACGGACAGAAAAAAAGGATGATAATTGGAAACAGAGTATCAAGGAGAAAAATCATACAGTTCAAAATTTTGACTAATACTTACATTTTACTAGACTCTGTGGGATGTTTCCTTTTTTAGAAGATCTATGTAATTAGAAAACAAAAGTTGACACTTTTCATCTTGTTACAGCCTGATAACAAGAGAAGCTGTTAGGAGTGAATGTTGTGATGCATCTGCAGATGTGCACATTTATAGCTGAAAATGTCAGGCAGTTCCTCTGCTGTGGCAGAGCTAACAAGACCTCAAGCCACAGACATTTCCTACGGGTTTCCTGAGGAATCCATACTAGTTGTTCATTTTATGTCCCTTTTGACACCAGTAGCCTGCCAATAAAAACTGGCACCATAACAGCACAAACCTTTCTTCCAGGGAATGGAGCAATTTTCATGTCAGAGATCAGGGCTGTAATGCACCCTGCTCTCAACAGCAGAGCTGTGGGACCAGAAACAAGACAGATGCCAATATTGGCACTGCTACCTTTGTGGATTGCAGATGCCTTTACTTACTGGCAAGCTGAAGGCCAATTTTGTTTCTGTCACAGCTTTAGTTTCTATACAGAAAAAAGCAGCTTTAAATGAGAAAACTAAGCAATCAGATTTAAGCTACCAACTGTCTGTGGTGAATCTAGAAAGATTCCATAGGAAGCATTGACAATGATCCAAAACTTGAGTATCAGATAACTCTATAAAATGCACTCTCAATATCGACTCCAAAAATTATTTTTGCTTCCTTAGTGCTTCTTCATTTGGGAACAAGATCTCTCCCTCCAAGCTACATCCTGCCTTGCCATATAATCTCCTCAGAGATCATTTCTTCAAGGAAACCAAAATGTTGTTTTGACCACACTTGGAAATGTATCCTTTGGTGAAATGAGTTCAACCATCTACCCCTCAGCCTGTATCTGGAGGCATATTCATTTGATTTTGCAAAAGAAAAGGATATTTGATCTTCATTTGAAATATGTCTACCAGATTATTCTAATTTCTTTCCATTATTTATGAGGTTTTAACTTCTTAAGTATGGGCCAGGCATGTTACAGATTTTGGTTTTTGCGAACTGAAGGAAATAGAGGTCTCTGTCTTCAAATGAACAGAACAGGGTTGGGTTTTGTTGGTGTTATTTTTTTTAAATTTTTCTTTCAAAGCTAAGCCTTTTTTATTGGATAGTACAAGAGAAGGAATGTACTTGAAATACCTTTCATTATTATTACTATCTTAGTGTTTATAAAATAAAAATAATATGCAGATCTTGTCTCTGTTTATTTTTAACCTCTAGATCTCACATTACAAGCAAATCAGGACTACAAATCCCATTTAATAATCTGAGGCATGGAGTGAGAAGATATAACAAAAACCATGGTCAAATTAGTGAAAAACTCAAAACAGCATCCATTTCTTCAACATCCTAACCTGATACCACACCTCTAACTACCCTTTCTCATAAAAACACCCAGCACAAATATTATGGTTTAAAAATTCAATACAACACAGTTTATTTCAAGCCAAATTTTTCTCCTCCTATTGGCCACCAGCTATAGCAAATACTAGAAGGTCCTCCACAGTCAAGTTTTCATTTCTGAGATACAAATGAGCTTGTCTGCCCCAGTGCAATTGAGAGCACCTGAGAGACATGTCTGACATGTTGACTTGTCTGACATTTACTTAAAGAGAAACTCTGTGAGCAAATACTTCCCTCTTTTTTTTTTCCTTTTTATTTTTCAGATGAAACTGTTTGGGCTGCAAGTCTTTATTTGTAGGTGTTGACAGGATCAAACACCAGATACAAAGACTTGGTATAGACTTCCAGTGACTGGCTTCAACAGAATGCCAGAGCTGTGAGGAGTTGTGTGTAGCATTCACCAGCTGTCGATGTTTTCGCCCCTCACATCCCATTTACAGGAAGCCAGCAATCGATGTTGGAGAGCTTCACTTGCTGCTCTAATAGCACAGCACAGTATTGCACTGGGAAACCGCTGACTTCACGGCACTTTGCCAAGGCCATTTCATGGATGGGAGGCCAAAGCACACAGAAACAGTGATTTACCCAGGAGAATCTCAAAGGTGCAGAATAAGACACAATGAAATCCAAAGCTCTTGGCTTCCAGGCAGGACCACTAGCCTTCAGGCCTACTGCAAAACTCATTGTGGGAATACGAGTTTGCTGACTATAGAGTGTTAACACAAATACAGCTATTTTTGTTAATGCTTTGAAGCTTTAAGACACTGTAGCACCGTTGATTTTGCTAGTTTCTCTGGTGAAGTAATGTTCGAATCATGTTGCTTCATTCTGCTGAACAGAAAACTAGCAATTTTGTGGATTTTTTAATATTAGCCTATATGTCAACACAACAACTCAATATAGATATCAGCTGTTACAGTAAAGTTGGAAATGGGATATAAGTTTCTCCTAAGTTCTCTGTTTACACAGCTGTGAAAAACCCTCATGTTTTGGAAACAAAGTCTCTTTTTGCACTGAAAGGAAAATTTACAAAAGCTGTGTCAACTGACTTCAGAAACCCAGAACACTGTTTTGAGTTATGGCATATAAACAGAGCAAAGCATGACAAGGCTCAAGGTGATCTGAAGACATGGATCAAGTATACAAAAGTCCAAAGGAGAAAAAACAGAATCAAAAGAGAACACAGCTTCCAAAGCAATACTTAAGTTGGTGTTAAAGAACATTTTGTGGGGAGTTTATGATACAGTTAAAAATTGTGTGTGAAAAATGGTCTTTTAGCTCCAAATTTCAGTGCATGCCACTTCTGATTCATTCTCAGATGTCATATAACCCATATGTTGCAATATTGACCTGATAATGTGCATTTAATCATGTTTTCAAGAATCATAAAAATTACTAACTACCTCAAATTTGTTCCTTAAAGTGATTACTTCTTTCATGCATACTTACTTTCTCCTCTCAGTACTGCTCATATTCAAGAAAATTCTAGTTCCACCAAAACATGTGCTTTACATTTAAAAAATCTAATTTTTTTTAAATCATACAGTTATGTACAGATTTTAAGGCCAAAACCAGAAGGGTTAGAAGGGGGATTATGGCCAGTCAGCCAGAGGCTAGTCGCCTCCAGAAGCATGGAATTAGTTGAACATTTGTCGTGATCTAGCATGGCAATTCATACGGTCCTCAGTTAAAAAGATAATTGCAGTGCTGACAGACACACCTGAATACAGCAATTTTGCTACCTTTTTATTTGTGCTGTGCTATTAGACAGGGTGCACATGTGAGCATCTGAGTCTGTCCAATGCTTCTTCATTTAGACCTCACAGTTACAGATTAATGGGTGTTTTTTTCCAGATCCTGGCACTGTTCTTCTTTTATCTTTGAACATTGTCTGTTCACCTGCTTTCTCAAAAGCTATTAACAGTCTTCTGCTTCTTAATGCTATTCAACAGGGAACATTAACCTTTGAATTGACTTCTTTTGCTATGGGCAACATTCTGTGTATTCAAGGGTCAGAAGCTATCTGGGCGAAGATTACAATAATTTTCCTGTTGTATCTTATTTATATGAAAGTAACCACACACAGAGAGGTCACGTTCAATTTTCACCCTTTGCTTGCAAAATTTGGGAAAAGTTTGCAGTCATTTTTAAAAAACATATTTCATTAGTGATATTTATTTCTTCCTACTTTTATGAATTCTAAAAGGTGGGAGAAATTTAAGGGTTGGTTGTAGTGAAAAACAGCATAAGGTGACATGGTCAGCATCTTGCATTCATACCCACTTGATAAGACAAAATAAATGTTGTCCAGTGAGTATGAGACAATGGGATGGAGATCATATTTCTGGCAGCCTAGCAGTGTGGCAGTAGGAATGTTAAATAAGGGCAGAACTTATTGTAACTTGCTCCAAGAAAAATTATTCCCTCAATGACGTTGGGCAGCTGTAAGGACATTCGATGTATGTCTGAGGAATCTTCCTCTTCTTCTTCTTCTTCTTCTTCTTCTTCTTCTTCTTCTTCTTCTTCTTCTTCTTCTTCTTCTTCTTCTTCTTCTTCTTCTTCTTCTTCCTCTTCCTCCTCCTCCTCCTCTTCCTCTTCTTCCTCTTTTAAAACAGATTACTCTCCCATAGTGCTTATTTTCTTTCTTGCATTTTTGAAAGGACACTTAAACCCATAAAACTAACAAGGTAACAAAATTGCTCAGATACACAATATATCCCAGTCTTGGCTTCTTAAAAACATTCAGCTTCTCAAGGGTAAAGGAATGAAATATTCTGTTTAATGATTCACCAAGTATTTTTTCCAAAACAGGAGGGAGAAGGGCTACAGACTGTTCTCAGTTTTCATTTCAGTGCCCAGACTCTAACATTGAGAAGAACCAGTGAAGTGAAATATTTCAGAGAAGGCTGCTAACCAGAACATCAACCTGTCTCATTCACTGTCATGGGGTTACTGTTGCACTTCAACTCTCTTATGCCTAGTAAACTCAACGCATTCTTCCAGGTAATGCCTCAGTGTAATGTCAATTTTGTTCATTAGAAAAGCTTTCTGATTCTGAGTAAATAATTTGAAACAGAGTTCCCAGTAAAAGAAACACTGGTTTAGTCAGTTGTGGTTTACTTGGAGTTACTTGAGATGACAGCATTACCTGTGTGCAGTGGCAAACACGTTCTTTGCTGCTCAGTTGAGGCATTTCCAGCTTACCTAGTTCTTGGGGGGGACATGTTTGAAACAGACTACATACTTTAGGTGTAAAAATAATACAGGAAATGCACAAAGTTCCTGCAAACATCCCCCCTTGGACCTGCTAATGTATTCTGCAAAACCAGTTGTACATGGGGGGTAGAAGGAATTACACTGAAGTTAGGAAGTAACACTGGCATCAAGTCAGCATAACAGAGAGAATTAGGGTGCTTATCTCTGGCAAAGACTGCAGCATTATGCAGTTTCTTCTGCCACTTTGCTGCTTCTGTGTGTGTGAGATTAGACACGGGATTAACTGAGCTTCTGAAAAAATTAAAGGAACACATCTGCAGGTCTCAGAGAGCACAGTAATGCTAGAAAATGCTGAAAACAAGCACTTTATTAGTTATATTGCCAAGATTAGCATTGTCACATACCATGTCCCCAAGCTATGCAGTCCTTTGTGACTACAAAAGTTGCCATGGTCTGTCCTTAGATGTGCATGGTGTCTTTTGATACTGAAGGGCAGAACTGGTCCCTTCAGGGAAAGGATTCTTTATTCTGCTTACAAGCATTCTGCCATAGGAGATAATATTTATCATGAAGGGTTCATCTAATTTAATGCATTTCAACACAGCTAATTTAGAGGACTATAATTTAGAAACTTGTATTATCTATGCCTTTTAGGAGTACACAATACATGAGGGATAATTTTTCTCTGACTTCACCATGCATCTTGCTACAGTACGAAGGATTTGTCTCACATACCACACAGTGCTCTTTTTCTGGATATTTTTGGTTTTGCTGCTTTCAGCTTAGTACAGTGTTCCTTTGTAAATTACACAAAATACACAGGCAAGCTCATTACAGGTACTCATTGTCCTAGATAAGCATAGAAATCTTACAGCCCATTTGTCAATGGTTTAAAAAACAAACAAACAAAACAACACTGTTTTCTTTTGGTTTTAGTTCAATTCATTTTTCTTGCCTTCACTTTTTTTTGGTATTTTAATGGACTTCAGCATTTACTATCTGCTACAAGAAAAACAGAGGTTGGAAAATACGGAGAACTATCCTGACACAGACATCCACAGGAGTAAAAAATCTATATTTATATGCCCACACACTGTCATTCCCAGGCTGTTCTGAGAGCTGCTTAGCGATAGCTGAGATTCTGGGCCAGCCACTTTTGAAATAATTTTTTTCACTCTTTCTATTGTTGTAAGTGAAAAAAAATGGCAGTCCTCCAGTGACCAAATTAAGAACAACTCAACTGTATTTTGTCCAAAGCTATTCATTCATACAAGCGATATTATAAAATGTTCTAATTAAATGCAAGGCAGCATTTTATATATCGTCTTTCTAATTTCAGAGGAGGGCTCACCATACAATTATTAACAAACTAAAATAAAATCTTTTAAAAGCTTTTGCAGTCAAATCCATTTGTGGCTGCACTTCTATGAATAGTTCTTTGTTTTCTTCAGTACTGCATGATGAAATTCAACCTTGCCATTTTTATTCCTGACAAGACAAGAGGCGTAAGGTGCTAGCAGCAAAAGATGATAAGCCATGTTACCTTCAGGGTGTCGCTGCTGCCAGAAATGCAAGGCCTTTCATGTGCAAGGTCAGAGACTGACACCGCCATGTCTCAGCAGACAGGGAACTTAGTGTCACAGGGATTTTCCTTCACCTTACCAGGAAAAATGAGTACAATAATTTTATCTTGTACGTCTAGCAATTGCTTCACTTTGCCAGCACAGAGGACTGACCTTTTGTGTCACCTTCAGGTGATGTTTCTGATAGGAACACAGGCTCCAACAAGAGAATGGATTGACAAAAGCAGCATTAGCATCTGCCATCTGGAGCAGCTACCAACGAGGTTTGGAGCTCCAGCTATTGAAAAATAGGACCTCCTTTTGATATGCAATGTTTTTGTTCTTTTCAGGGCTGATATTTGTGATCAGCAAATATCAGGAACTTGGATGTTTCTGTTATGGTTTCTCATTCCCCTAAAATACATGCAGGACCTGTTCTCAGCACACGCTATTATCCTCACAAGTATGTTCTCCAGCAGTGGACCCCACTGATCCCAGATGTTGTCAAAATAATCAGAGGCAAGAACTCATAGGGGAATAAAAATTTGGACCCTGACAAAACTGAAGTGACATTTTTCTGTCCTACCCCACAATAATAAACCGGCTGAAGTTGAATCTGCCTCCTTGGTGTGCAAACCACATTTATAAAATTTTAAGCCTGTCTTCTCTAGGAGAAATAAAGGCTTCATGACTGCAGGAATCCAGGGATCTGAATGCTAGGAGACATTTTTTGCAATAAATTGTGACAAAGAATTACTATGTTTGTGTTATGTCTGTCCTTCATAATGGAAATATCTTTTTTTTGAAAGGATCACACCTCATCAGTTATGATACTGTCCATAAATCTGTAAAAAAATAGAGGCATTTATTTATCATCCAGTTTGGACTGTTAGTCATCTGCCTTTACTGTTTTTCTTTTCAAATAAAAATGGTCTAACAACCACAGAAACAGTGAATTACCATTTGGCTGTAGACATGATGGGTAAGCAGAGACTATAGCACTGCAACTGCATGCTTCATGAACACATCACATACATTTTTATAAAAGCATTTACCTGAAGTTTTCAAGTGGATTTCTTCTGAATCAATCACCCTATACCCTGTTGATTGCACTGTGCAAGGAGATGATTTATTTACATACTAGAAAGGTCAATGTTGAAAAAATCCGTATTAAGGGTGCATAATCATTGTATTCAAGTGAAACATAAAACTGTATGAACCAAGGAATTCATTTTGCCTTTTTACCTCTATGTACACAGGCTTGAAACACCTTTGTAGAGACATAATGCAGTATATTAGGATAAGTCAAGTGATTGGCAAGCATGTTCATAATATAAACCTTTCTGATTACTAATACGAACAAAAAATAGTGGAGCAACCAACATAAAATATGGGTTAGAGTCATCATCTAAAATATGCAATTAGTTCAAGGGTGTGTTACATTTGCATAATAGCTGCCTTTTATTTTCAGACCTAGTTAACAGGATACAAGCCCTCATAATAGGCTTTGAATTACTATTTATTTAATTTACTGTATGTAATAATGCAACTAGAATACAGACTGCTAAAAATATTTATGAATTTGGATTGAAGTGTGATTATCCAAAATATTAAGGATTAATTCCTCTTCTAGTGTAAATTGGCATAACTCCCTGTACTTGATGTGATTTTCCCCTGCTAATTAAAGTGTAAATGCATCCATGTTGTTTCTGTCAGCTGAAGTTATAAACCCTGCAAGGCTGATGTGCCTCTGACATATTTTTCTGCTACGTCATGGTCTGATTGATCAGCTATGGTAAAAGAAACAAAGATTGTGATTCAAAAGGAAATCTAGACTACTACAGCTACTTTCAGGAAAATCATCCAGTCCTTTTTTTAACCTCTATTCTGCAGCTTCTGTATACATCACATCTCATAAAACATATGGACTTCACTTAAAATTGTTTAAGAGATAATTGCTGTGGTTTTGCTGTTTCTTCTCTGGTTTCCTTCTCTGATTCTCACATGGTCTCTCTCCTGCCTAATAAATCTTTCTACTCCCATGAACCACAATGTAATTACTTCTTATTACATCAAGTGTTTTCTTGGTTCTATGACACTTTCCTTTGTTTAAAAATTCTGTTTCTACAGAAATTGGAGTATTCATCAGTTAATTTCAAGCGGAGTCCTATATGGCACACAACTACTGATACTAAAAACAAAAAAATCTTCCATAATTTTGGAGAAAATACTAAATAGCTAGCAATCTTTTGCTGGGATAGGCCACACAGCAGGGCTGCAAAAGGGTTGGATATTTCCAACCCTTTGGAAATGGTTGGAGGAATTTTCTGTGGAAGTGAAATACCCTCTCCCGCCTTGTTTTCTTTTCCAGAATTTCCTTCCTGAGGGAACACAGCCATCTGCCTCCCAGAGAGAGTCCCACTCTTCTTCAGACCTTCCATTCACCCTCCAACAGTGTGGTAAACCACTCCTGTGTTTGCCTAGGACTCAGACAAGCAAAGTACATGCATTATTGTTTACCTCCAGTAGTAGCAGGGGGGAGAACAACATAAACGCAAAATTAAACCTTAAAAAGCCCAACAAAATTTAGCATTTCCTGAGGCTATAAAAATATACCAGAAAAGCCCTCTTTGCTATAATATTTTTAATTAAGGTTTTTTTTCATGGATAAGGTTTTTGGTTTGCTGTCAAAAATAATATCCCCCTGTGCCACTTCTCAGTGGGATAGTTATCAAATATGTTATTAATAACAATAGCAGAGGCATCAGCTCTTCCAGCCATTAGGTAATGACAGTAACTTTAGGACCGACTCTGAAAGAAGAGGGTAGGAGCATTTCAAATGAGCCAGGGAAGACAGCCACTAAGTAATTTACTGTTATATTTTCCCTTCTTACACCATTTCCAAGTTCCTGTCACTTTTGCAATACCCAAATCAGATCTGCTCGCAGAATCAGGTGAATTCAAGGATAGGCTACAGACCACAACACCTTGTTTCACCAAGTGAAGTGATTAAAGGTCCTTATTAAAGATTCCAACAATCACAGCTGATGCTTTATGAAAGCACAGAACCTATCATTACCAAAGGCCTGACCCTGTATTGTGCCTCCTCCAGTCACACCAATGGACTCATCTCATTCACTCAGCTCCTAAAGCACGAGAAGCAAAGCCCATAATTTTTTAATGTTAACTTTGGTCCTTTTAATTCTGTCCAGTTAATTCCCTTACCTCCCTTTTCCAGGAATGACATCTGTATGCAACAGTTCACACAGAGATAATGTTCCTGGGGAGAGTTGTTTGCAGAATGTGTAGTTCTTCCGTTCTATATTACTTTATAGCCTTTTAAAAAAAGAGGGTCTACAGGATCTATAATACTTTTTTTTTTAGTAGCAATCAATTATATGTCACCAGAAGAATTTTAATTGGAATTGTTGTACTTAGTGTTACTGAAATTTTCTTTTAAGTAATGTATTCTGTGCAATGAAAAACCAAAGACCAAACCTTGCCAGAGAGTTTGTCCCACTAACCCTGATTTTCACCACTTTGCATATGCAATCCTCTGAATCTTACCCACCCATAGAATGATACACATTCCAATGGTCCTCTGGGTATCAACTGATCCACACAGTGCTCAAACCTGAGCCAATTTAGAGGAATCAGAGACTTTTTCATTACAGTCAAGAATATCTCCAAGGATAGAGGTATTGGAAGACTGTGGGAAATATGTTACATGTGCCGGTTTGGACACAAATCCAGGAGGAAACAACCTGAGAGGGACGTCTCTCTCTCTCTCTCTCTCCTGCCCGCCAGGCAAGCAGGCCCCGGCAGCACCTCCCCCACGGGTTCGGGAAAATAATTTCTCAAGTGAAAGTGAAAAAAAAAAACTATTTCTTTAACAAAACAGAGTCCCCCGCTGTCACGGGAAAAAAAAAGATATTGAAACCCCCTCCCCTGTCCCCTAAAAGAGGACTATGGATTTTAGAGTTCTTTCTGTAGGNAGAAGACTGTGGGAAACATGGTACAATATCTGACAAATGATACAGTCAAAAAAATTTACCTCAATATCTAATCAGAATTTCCCCTGTTATGTCTTTTGCCCCTTATCCTTTTACTCTCCACCCCCAAAGAAATGATAAATCACTTGGGACATGTGTCTAAATAAGCATTATACTTCCACCTGTTTTTCATTTTCACATGCAATCAAAATGGTTTAAATTAAGTGAATTGTGTCATTTGAAGTCCTCCTTTAGTTTTCTTTACATTCACAATACAGATGCAGAGTGGACTTATTTAAAAGTTTCAGTGTTTTGAGATCCTCTATCATTTTCAATGCTGGGGTTGTTCTAAACTTACTGGAGTTATTAATCCTGTATTTCCTTCACAGTTCCTTTAGAAATAGCAAGTAGGGGAGTTTTTATGATATTACTGGCTCATATACTTTTCTATAAAGACATTTTGAACAATGACTTCGAAAAAGTTCTTTAATTTAAATCAGNGAAAGCCGAATAGAGAGCAAAAGTCCTCTAACCAACAAATGTTGTCAGAATCGGGAGAGAAAAGAATGCAAAACATTCCAGTTACAAGGTCAAGCTGGCCGCTTTGAAGAGTTCTCTCGGCTCCTCTCTCCCCCCTTTGCAATTTAAAGGTACACTAGAAGTCAAGCAGGCGATGGGGAATACAGTATGGTCATAGAATCACCCCAAGACAGTACAATATCTGACAAATGTCACAGTCAAAAAAACTTACCTCAATATCTAATCAGAATTTCCCCTGTTATGTCTTTTGCCCCTTATCCTTTTACTCTCCACCCCCAAAGAAATGATAAATCACTTGGGACATGTGTCTAAATAAGCATTATACTTCCACCTGTTTTTCATTTTCACATGCAATCAAAATGGTTTAAATTAAGTGAATTGTGTCATTTGAAGTCCTCCTTTAGTTTTCTTTACATTCACAATACAGATGCAGAGTGGACTTATTTAAAAGTTTCAGTGTTTTGAGATCCTCTATCATTTTCAATGCTGGGGTTGTTCTAAACTTACTGGAGTTATTAATCCTGTATTTCCTTCACAGTTCCTTTAGAAATAGCAAGTAGGGGAGTTTTTATGATATTACTGGCTCATATACTTTTCTATAAAGACATTTTGAACAATGACTTCGAAAAAGTTCTTTAATTTAAATCAGCTTCCTTTATCATACTGAAGAGATTTTGATTTTCAATGTCACCCACGGTTTTAATACACTGGTATTCACACTAAAGTAGATATTTAGAGAGATGCAAACAAAAGTTCAATAAAATGGAAATTTTCAAATAGAGTTTATTCTAAAGTAATGAGATATACCAGTGTAAATTTCACATTTTCCATGAAAGAACAGCAATACATGCACACATTTACTGTAACTGGTGCTGAAATTGTAGTGAGCAAATTGCAGAGACCCATACTGACAAGACAACCTCCCAGATTCAACACTAGGCTGGGCTCCACAAGCCTGACTTGGATACTGTGGTTCCCATGTGAAGAGCTGGCCACCTTTGACTGGGTTTTGCTCCGTGGAGGATGAACAGTGTAGAAGTGCTGAAACACTTGGGTATCCTCCAGTAAAAAAGGAAGGATGAATGGCAACCCCTCTGGGTGGAACGGGTTGGGGAGCATACCTTCTCCTTCAGGGAACATTCTCAGTGCCCAGCACCACACAAAAGGTGGGTGCAAAATACCACACCACCATGGCCCTGACGCAGCGCCAGCCCTGCCTGTCCCTGCTCACCCCTCTCCGTGTTATCCCCACCCTGCCACAGGCCACGACCGCATTTCAGCCCCCCAGGCCTGGCAGCCCCTGCCCCTGCAACACCACAGCAGGGTCAGTCTTCACGCCTGACCATGGGATGCTCCAAACTGGGTCCACATGTTTCCAGGGAGGTGACTGAAGCCTGGGCTTGGGGCTGTCCCAAGGTCTCACAGTTGCCCTGCTCCTGGCCTTGCTGGTGGAACGGGCCCTGGCTGCCAGACCCTGCCCTGACAGACTCCATGGGGGCTGGACACATGCATCTCAAAAGAAAGCAGTTGTCCAAAACTACTTAATCCTGATGTAGAGTGCTAATACCTAAATCCAAGTCTCTCAAAGGTGCCCAAAACATGAGCGTAGAGCCTCTCACAATCATTTCCTAGAAACAGGATCTCTTGGCTCGGTTCGGCACCTGTTGTAGATCCCGGGTTTTGGTACAGGAGTGGACGGTGAGTGATGTGTTGAATTTTTCTCCTGGAGCTGGGCACTTGCCTTTAGGTTTTGCAACACCAGCAGTCTTGGAGTCTTGAGACCTTTTTTTTCTTTCCTAGTCTGCACTTCAGTGCCAAAGCTGTCTTTTGATCTATCTCTTACTGAGAAGTTACTTTGCAAGGGAAATTTTAGAAGTCCAGAGGGGTCTACTTTATTTTTTCTACTCATTGCAATAAAGACCAAAATTGAATGAGTAGGAGGCAATACCAAATGAGGGAAATGGATTTCATCACCCTTAGGCTATTTCAACTACCACTCTTCTTTACATTAGGATCCTCTGGGCATTGCAGGAAGCCAATAGTTTTTAAATGCAAAGTTAGTAATCATTAACAAGAAACATAAGAATCTCTTTCCAGCTGGGAGAGAAACTGATGGTGAAGCAGACAGGCCTGGAGGTGAAGGAAGCAGACAAGGGTTAGGAAAGGCTGTCTTTTTGATGCCTTCTGCAGGAATGATTGAACAGAATGCTGCTACTTACACAAAAGGAAATATCACCACACAATATAAGAGCCATTCAGTGAGATCTGCCAGAAGGAAAGAACTTATAGGGCATAAAGTAGAAGAATATTCGGGGATCCTTATGTACCTCTGCCTGTGATATAAACTCCACAGCAGGATTTCAGGTTGATGTTTTTATTTAGACATAAAATGAAAAACATTCTGATCTTATTTTATACTATTTCAGTGGCAGTATAGGTCTACCCACTGTAATTGTATGATAATATGGCAAGTACTATGTTCCAATGTGGCTTTAGCCAAGAGAACTGGCATATCTGAAAAGATGTCTACACTGCAGATACTTGAAATTGTGCAGACATAACAAAGCTGCCTCTAAACTAGCTCATTTGGGTAGTCAGCTCACCTTAAAATTTCTTAAAAGCATTACCAGCATTGATTCTGTTATCTCAAGAACAGCCCTCTGTGCAGGGCTCTTCAGACACAGAGAAGAGTAAAGGGGAAGTGTTCTGTGCTCAGCAGTAAAATTGCCTCTCCTGCTGCTGACAAGTGTGAAAAATTGAGTACAAGGACCTGTATTCCTGGGTTAATGCCAAAACCCTGAGTAACAGCCACCACCAGGGCTGCCTGACCTGACAGACACTCCCACCATTAGTTTTACCATGGGTCATGGGGATTTCAATTTATTCACTTTTGCTGCTCTGAAGTGTCTTGGTGTCTGACAACCAGTGCCCTGTGTTCCAGTGTTATCAGCTCATAGAAGAGTCTGTAACTGCATTAACACTTAGTGCCTAAAAATCTGCCACAGATTTTTAGACAGGGAAAATCATCACACTCTGAGAACTGGGGGAAAGTAGACTGAACTCTTTTCCTGCTTTCTCTTGAACTTCTCTTGATCCGTCCCTCACAGTGCAACTTTCCTTCTCATCACAGTTTGCACGGAACAATGTAAACTGTAAAATCTAACCTTTGTAAGTTATTCTTGAATTCTTCGTCTGTTCTGTGAAGGATCAATAAAGTCACCTGCCGAGATCTTGTCCTTGATGGCAAATACATGTTGTGAAACCTTCCCTTCACCATGCAGTATGCCACATTTTGCAAATATTAAACTTATATTCTGCAAATCCACATACAGAAGTGTAAAGAAGATACACTTGAAATGGTGAAATACCACCACCGTTCCCAATGCAACCAATGCACATGCATGCACCTTGTGATGATATCCTCTCAATGCACATTAGGCTTGAGCATTTGGGATAAACCTGACTGAAGTGCGGCTATCTACAAAAGTGAATTGAGAGGAGAAATATAAAACACATGAAAATATGTCAGTGAGGGAAGCAAGTGCCAATTTTGGCCAGAGCATGTAATATATTCAGTAGTCACACACAAAAAAAGGCATTTAGCAAAATTTTTGCAAGAAACTCATTAAGGGAGCATATGCTGATAATTAAAATCTATGGCTGATCCAATTCAGAAATTTGCACTGCCGCCAGAACCGAGGTATTTAGTACAAATTCTGGTCACTTGAGGAAACCCATTGTGAATCGCTGCCCTCTTCAGAATACACGTTCTGTGACAAATACAGCAGGGTTTCTCTTTGATGCATATAGACCTTTCTGACGCCAAGTATTTGGGTCATCTCAGTTATAACCTGAACATCATGGTTTGTCAAGGCCTAGGCCAAGGCTGGGATGCTGTGCAGGACATCAAACTCTACCCTCTGTCTCTAGCAAATGAGGTGATGTTCACTACTTTGCCTTGGAACGAGCCTTCAGTGCACTTACACTGACACTTGCTCAGACTGCATACACCTGCCACAGGCTTGCTGATACTGCCGGGGTGCAGGGGCACCACAGGACACGGCACACATTTGGTAGATGCAGGACTGGCATGCCAAATGTTTCTCATTAGCACCTTCTCCTCCAGACCTTGCTCCTGCAAAGGCACCAGGAACAACATTGCACACAGCTCCTGCTCCTGTCCTCAGGATCCTTCCACACAAATTGCTTTTCCATGTTTGATTCTGGTCCCATGTATCAGTGGCTCATCCTATATCTGCTGAAATGCTTTATCAACCCTATCACAAACTAGCCACTTCTAAATCCCAAACATTAAACCAGAATTTGGCCCTAAACAAATTAACTTAAAATGTTCAAATTTAAAACTACTTAGAGTGCCAGTTGATGCCTTAGGATTTTAGCTTTTAAATTTTCATATATTTGTAATCCTGCAATTCTTTAGTGTATAACTCTAAACTCCACATAGAGTGTTAGCTACTGCTTTTCCCATTTTGGTCAGACACAACAATTCCTCGCTAGGCCTGAGAATCAAGGACACTTCACTGTCTCAGGCCCCAAGAAATGTAAACAAAAGTGAGTTGGGAGGGAGCAAACTAAGAGAATGGGACTGCACTGCCTGAAGCTGTAATTGGACAATTAACCTCTGATATGCAAATGGACAAAACTTATACCTGTCCGAAAAACGTGTGACTGTCGTCCATCCTGGGTGTAGTCTCTGTGAGACTCCTGCACTGCCCAAGGTGCACCCTCTGAAGGCCTTTCAATAAATACCTACCCTTTATCCTTTCACTCTGTCTGGCCTCTGTTCCAGGTCAGCCTCTACAAGGCATCACAATGACTGACTCTGCCAAACTTCGGTTCCATAACACTTACCTTGAGGTAACATCATTTACTCAAACTAGACCTTCCCTCTCCTATAGAAGTTTTCTATAGGCACCAGGATAGGTCACCCAGGTGTGACAAATGTAACAACTTAGAGGGTCCTGAAGGTCGACTGTTGGCTGACAATAACTGGAATGAAATTTAGGTGTCCTGAATTGTATTTGCATTCATGAATGAACTACACTCACATGCCTATAACAATCTGTTCAGGCAGGCCTTTTAGTACCCTTAATTTTCCCTGGGCAAGGTTTAGATCCAGTGACTGTAATAGCCAAGACAAAATACAGTTGTTTTTAATGACAAATCACCTGACCAAGCCTCTGCTTTAGCCATCTGTGCATATTTCACTTAATCCTGCTTCCAGAATTAAACTACTTAGAGACACTAGGAGAGTGCATCAAAAAGCAATAGAACTCAAAATACATAGAAGGAGAGAGGAGGCCTCTTTAGCTCTTTGGCAAGTGTTTAGTTTGAAAAATACTAATGCTGAAGCTCATAGCAGAGAAAACATCTTCATTCTTCTTGGGCTCCAGGTCAAAAAAATCACGTGTGTTTAGCGTGAAAGTACTACATTTACCATTTTAAGTTCTATTCCCATCTTAATTCTAAACCACTTATGAGAAAATAAATTTTATCAGTGAAGATATAAAAACCATAATAGCCCACTTAGAAAATATAATAGGTGTTAGAAGAAACATTCACTATATACTTTGATGGATTAGCCCCATTGGTCCTCCTCAGCCTTTACAATTATGAAGACATTAACATGAAATTTACTCTTGAAGACTCTTGAAGACCTACACAACAGAGCTGTGTGAGTTGAAGTGATGAGGACTATGCTAACTTACAGCAAATACCAGTATATAATAGTTCATTCAGTGGTGAAGTCAGGCAAATTGAAGTGAACTGTTTGGAAAGTCCTAATAGTCATACAAGTATACCAACAAACAGCAAATACCATAATTTTTGACGAATTGAAGAATTTCTTAAAAGATCAGTTCTGCTAGCCAAGTCTGCAGAGTTTTTTTCAATTCCAACTTTGACCAAAATATAACTATATACTGGAAAGTATATGGCTCGCTTGCCTGTAAGCTTGACTACCTTTCCCAGTCGTAACAGGTGGCCTTGTCTCTCCCTCTCTCCCCCTAGAAATCAATGTGGAACAATATCATCAGGTCATTATGGCTGCAGCTGTTCTCATCGTAAGCCAACTAAAGAGTGTTTAAGTATCATAGTTCAATGGGAATGCCCATCGATCTAGGGTGTGTTTAGCCTGTAGGGAGTGGAGAGGTCCCTGAGGGCTTCTGCCTGCACTCACCCTTGCTCTGGGAGGTCCCAGGAGCACTGTGCAGAAACCTCTGCTTCCCCTGGGTCTCAGCAGCGTCGAGCTGGGACTATATGGCAGCACACACAAGCCACTACCCCCCGCACAACCGCAACTCGTTCAGTGTTCTCAGCCCCCTGGGAAACACAGATGTGTTAGGTAGCATGCACTGACTGGTGTGGCAGCCCAGCAGAACTCCACAGAGCAGGGTTACTACTGCCCTCCGTGAGGCCATGTGTTGGCTACACAAGTATTCCACTTGTAGCTATGTGCTAAAACATGATACGATTCTATTACAGGTCAGAGTAGGTATTCATGAAAGGGTAAGAATAGACATCCTTATAAGTGAATTTTAGCCTTGATCTTCCATAACCTTCTCCTCAGGCCTCCAATCTATACTTGTTTAGTAGCTTTCCTCACAACCGAGTACATTGTAATTTTGTGGTGATTTTCCTTTGCGCAGATTAAAAAAAACCCTCACAGACCATTTTCCGTGTGTGAAAAGAACATAGGTACAGTTTTTCCACTGTTAATATAAATACTATCTTTTTGTCTATTCAGCCTTAGAGTATTTTGATAGGCAGATAAATAAGGACTTTTACTACAGTCTCTTATTCCCAGGTGGGTGGTATTTTCTGTAGTGTTATTACCACCTGTATAAATAGCAGCACTACTGCTGGTGTAATTTGGACTGCTGTGGATGTATAGACTCAAAGCACAATTAGATTGTTCTAGTTGTTCACCTATAAAATGATAACTGCAGTCACCTGGCATTTGGTAAATATATTCAGCAACCTCAGTGCTCCAGAGCATCTCCCTAATCTACCACAAATAAAGAACACTGCATAAAGCCTGGCATCCCTTGTGAAGCATCCTGTAATTGCTAGCAGAAGGGGGAATACAGCACATTCAGAAGCCAAGGTACTTCAGCTGCAAATATCCACTAACAATTTTTATTACGTAAGCTTTTAGGCTTGAACAAGAGCACTCCTACAGCATTGTGTTTCTCTGATTAAATTAGGGAGGAATGTACCCCAGCAAATATACCGATCCAGAATGAAAATATATTTACAGTGCTGTAGCACTCTTTAGCCTGAATATCCACTAGGAAATTTAAAATTAGGTTTGGCTTGGTTTGGTTGGCGTCCATTGTTACATAATTAAAGGTCTGTACCTTTATGTCAATATTTGTAAGGAAAATCATTCAAGAAGAACTAATGTTGTAGTCCATAAACACGAGCACTGAAGACTATAAAGGGAAACATGTATTATTACCTAGAGGTATATTCTTAGAAGAGCTGTGTGATGTTCCACAAACGTCCAGATACACAATGAGGTATGTCCTTAAACCTCTAAAGAAGTAACACTGCATCACTAATTAATTGTGATGCATCATCACAGTAGTCTTTAGCTATATAATGTCATTGAAGAATGAAATTCTTGATTTTCTATTTTTGGCCTTGCATTCCTTAAAGGGTAGCAGAAACTTTCTGTCATAAAAGCATTAGGAGCAGCTAGAAGCGTTAAAAGCAGCTAAATTTCAGTCCTTCATTTAGAGTATCCAATCCAGTAATGTTATGGGATGTATTTACATTATATGTCAACTCTCAACTTCTATTTCTCCCTCCTCTTTCAAATTTATTGATTTATCACTGCAGAATACGATAATTTCATCTGAGGCATTGCCTTCCCTGATGGCTCTTTTCTTCGCCATCTGAAGTGGAATATGTGGGATGCAATTCCAGTGTGCTGTTGAAAAGAGTAATTTGTTTCTGAGATTCAAATAATATTGCCTCCTTTGATTGAGCAAAATACATTAATTTTTCAGAGTTATATCCAGTCAATAAATTCCCCCAAAAGCAACATTTTAACTGATTACAATTCTATAGCCTTGATGTCACTGTGGATATTAATACTTAAAATTAAGATGCTTGATTGCTATCTCTTCATCATACTTACAAGTTTACTGAACTAATTAAAAATATATTAAAATTAATGAAACTTTAAAAGTGATTAAAGTGGTTTCACACCAGGAGAAAGACACTTGAAACATCAATTCCGCCTGTGTGTTTACATCTACCATGATTGAGAGTGTTTACAATTCAGCATTTTCATTAAGGAACAACAATTCATTTTCTCCTTTTTAGAAATGCAGCTCTTAAATTTACAGTATTTTCTTTTCTGTTCTAATTGCAAATATAAATTTGGTGTAGATTTAACAAAATACTACTTATCAAAGGACAAATCCAGACAGGAGCTCTTCGACTACCTTTAGATGATTGAATTGTGCCTTATGACACTGGCAGGTAGAAGTAAAGAAATAAAAGGCAAACATAGTTTTCTTCTTTTAGCTAGCCCTAGGAAAGTGACATAACAATAGTATTACAATATTCTAAGTACCTACCTATTTTTACATTGTTTACAAATGTTATAGTTGGCATAGAGATTATTTCATGCATGTAATAAATTTAGTTTGATTCTGTCTTTAAGCAATCTGAAAATAGAACTTATTAAACAGATAATTTAAGTGAGGGAATTCCTTTCCCCCCCCACTGCCTAGTTACACTAGTCATTATCTCACATTGTTACTTTCCAATGGAACTGATTTCTAAAGCAGTTACTTGGAGAAATATTTGCAATATTGCCAGGGAAAGAAGTTTCCATGAATAACATGTTTTAGCTGACTTGCTCTAGTCTAAATATCTGTTCTTTTTCATAGGTAGCAAATCCTCTCCTTTAATGAGAAACAAGACATTTCTGTACCAATACCAAAATTCTTCAAATGGAATTATAAACGCATTATTATACCACCTGCATTTCTATGTATAAATATTTTAAAAGGTTAATTCCTAGGCATTTCCCCCTCTGCATCTAAATGACTGCTATTGTCATGCTGTATAGAATCATAGAATGGTTTGGGTTAGAAGGGTGCTTAAATATCACCTGGTTCCAAACCCATGCCATGGACAGGGACACCTTTCACTACACCAGGTTGCTCAGACCCCCACCCAACTGGCCATGTAACAAGGAGGAAGTTGATAATGGAATATTATAGGAAAATAGAATTCAGACAAAAAGAGGACACCCCCTTTTTACGAAGCCAGAACTGCTTTTTTTAAGCTCAAAGCAAGAATCAAAGAACACATAGATACAGGAATCCCTGAGTGTATTAATCCAGTGTCGGTGTCAGGCAAGAATTTCAGAAGTAAAGAGGCAATTAGAGAGGAGGGAGTGAGACACAAGACATGAGAAACTGCCATGCGGTAAAGTACACGGGTTTGCTTCAGTGTGATGCCCTGGGGTCACGCTTGAGAAAACATTTGTTGAGATTTCATTTTGACTGGCTTTTATTTCTATTCTACTTTGTAAGAATAAATACCCTTAAAATGCCTAAATACTAAATACATAAAGCTGCCAACAATTAATTATGGGAACACAGGCAGGGATTGGGATTTAGCAGAAGAGAATAGCAAAGGTATTTATTAGTCACAATCTCCTACAGCAAGACCTAGCTTAGCTAAAATATATATAATTCAAGAAACCCAAGATAATGAAGGTTTTGATTTATAATCAAGTCCATTTTAATAATTCAGCATGAACTAGTCCAATATTATATAAAATTTAATTTGAAGCTCTTTTAACCTCTAGAGCCAGCTCTTATACACTGCATGGAATTAGCTGACTGGTTTCTAAACAGTCACTTATGCATGTCTATTAATTATAATATAGTTTTTGCAACATAGTGTATCTAATAAACGGTTCTTTTCTCTTTTTTTTCCAAGTATATTGCTACATGTGTATCTTCACATAGAAATTCGTGAAAAATTGTCCTTCATTGTAAACATTAAGATCCCCTTATTTTAATATAACTTACTAGTAGTTTAATGGGGAAAATATCCTACCCGTTGATTTAAACATATGGTAAAGATAATAGTTATTAGTATTTATTAAAGCTATTTAGTTCATCACAGGGACAGTACACCAGAATAAAGAACAAAAACGCACTAAGTAGAAAGGAAATCTCTCCAGGACATATATTACTATCATTAGCACATATTAAAAACTGAGAATGTTGTGTTGACAAATATTCAAGCTGATTCAAGAATCACAGCAGGAGAAAGTGTCTTCTTTCACCTTGCAGGTTTTGAATTGGCACAGGCTGGGCAATGAAAAGTGTGGTGCAGGGGAGTGTTGAAAATAGCTTCACAGTTTGCTTGCATAGAAAGCCTCACTTGTAGAACGTGATTAAATACTGTGATCATGGAGTTAAGCACAGCATTTACTAAATCACTTTATCTAGGCATCTGGCCACCATCAATAAACAGATATGAAAAGCAGCATTGGATGCTCTATTGGCATATGAAGAACCCTGTTGGATAATGAAGAAAACAAGATCCTAAAAAGGAGAAAGAAAAGCAGATCATGCTTTTAAAACCGAGGAAGGAAGGAAGGAAGGAAGGAAGGAAGGAAGGAAGGAAGGAAGGAAGGAAGGAAGGAAGGAAGGAAGGAAGGAAGGAAGGAAGGAAGGAAGGAAGGAGTGTAAGACAGATGTGGATTTGATCTCTAGATTACTACAGAAAAGATGTTAGAAATCACTCAGTATTACATTCAGAAAAATCAAACCTAAAAAGGACTTCACATCAAATTTGAAAATCAAGTGAAAAAAGGAAATAAAAAGGGTCTGAGTAGACAATCAGGTGTGGAAGATAACATATCAGAAAATATTAGGTGGAGCATTTAGCTGGAGCCTCTAGTCATCTGAAAACAGGTGTTAACTAAGTTAAGTTAGGTGTCCAAGGTCTCATAGTCAGTGAAATGTATTCAGCTTTAAATCTGACTCAGCTGCTGTAAAGTCTCTGAACTTAGATTGTGTATATTACTAGATGTGTGTTTGGAGAACTCAGAAGTTAGGTTGTCTATGTTACAATATTTGTATTGGGAGAACAGACACGTAGGTGTATTTATTGCTCAAATCACTTATATTAATCTTTCTGAGATCTTTCAGGAAGAGTCTTGTAATACACTATAAGGTAGATATGGGCTAGGAATAGCTATTGTCCAGCACACAGGTCCAATGGAGTGGTGAAACCAGACATGTTCAATCTGATACAGCACTTTAAAAAACACCTAACATAAGTTTTATACACAAGAACATAAGGCTTACAAATATTTGCATGTGTTTGTGTATACATTTTGGCAACCCTCTGAACTTGAGGAATACGTCAGATTTTATCCTTCAGTTTGGGTCACGTATATCAACTAAGCAAAACTTTTGTACTTTTAAGAGATTCTGATGAACATGAGCTAAAAACAGTGTAGGCCCACAAATGTAAATGCTTCTGTTCTTTCATGACCACTTTTAAGCTTTGAAGCATTGTTGTGAAAGCAGTGATCTACCAGAAAATTATTTGAAATGTATGTGAGAAAAATCCTCAGCTTGTTGATAGTAAAAGTAGTATTCATAAATATGTTTTAAATGTTTTATCAGCAAAACAGAGAAATACTCAGATGTTTTTTCCATCTGGACTGTGAGGAGTTTTCACTTACAAACTGTAAAAGACAAGATAACTCAGCACTTTAAAAATAATCAAAGTGAGAATTGTGTGTGCTTAGAAAAGTGTGAATTTTTTAATTTTATTTCATATGTAATAAATAAAGCACATCTCCTCATGCTTTCTTAATTCCCCTTTTCCTTTGTCCTGGTTACCATTTTTGCCGCACAAGAACTGCCCAGCCTGGAAGTTAGATGGAAACTCTGACACCTCCAAACACATGACCATGTAGATGTTTTTAACTGAATACTGAGATTCAGACAGGAGCATTTGCACAAAACAGGTGTATTCAGATTACACTGAACAAAGTGCTGGCATATAGAAGCATACGTTCTCTGAATTTTTTATTATTTTAGTGTAGAATTTTGGAGATAGGAGCTAGCTCCCCAAGAACATCACGGGCTTTTGACTATAAGCACAAATATAATTTTAAATTACCTTCATCTCTCTCATTGCCCCCAAAAAACCTCTTTATCCAAAAGTATCCAGTACAAGACAGACCCAAAGACTGTCCTTTGGGTCTTTTAGTTTATAAATATCTTTGTTAGATTTCTCACATCCCACCACTATGTCCCTCCACACAGCTTACTGCTTCAAGCTACCCCTGAGATGTCCTGAGAGCAATCCAACTGAAACAGCTACAAGCAAGAGGTCCAGGTGCAACAGCACAATGGGGATCACTATCTACATCCACACCTAGTCCAAATGATTCTTACCCTCTCAACAGCAAACCAAAGGAAGAGACTGCCCCGAAGGAAGCCTCCTGTGTTCACATGGTAGATCTTATTTAGGTTTAGCAGAAGTGTTTGAACACCAACACCTCTGTACATTTTGTTTGTTTGCTTGTTAGGGTTTTTTTTGCCTCGGAGTCCTGCTTGCCCTTCTCATGATTTTTTGAAATGACCCACCTGTTTAATCACACAGAGGAATTTCTGTCAGCTGTCAGGAGGGGCCACACCAACACAAGCTTCCATTGCAAAGAAAAGTAACCAATCACAATGATCCAGCCAGGGCTTCTTTTCACTTTAGATAAATGATGGGAAAAACAGTGCCTGCTACCATCCCCAGTCATAGCAGCAACTCTGAGAAGCACTAAGCAGTCATTTGGGAGCATTTCACCAGCGTTTCAAAGGAAGCTATGGATCAGGATTTGTCAAGACGCACTGTCCAGCAGCTGGACTCTTTTCCCCACAGGGTCTCATGTAACCATCCCCAAGCTTACCAGCAGTTAGGGTTCTCTCCTTCTTAAGCAAGTCTACCACTCACTTTTGATCCGTGCTCCTCCATGCATCTATCGGTTCTCAATGAGCACTCTTTGTTTATAGTTGTTTGAATTTTGCCTGTATGCCTTCTTTCACTAAGGGCATGCCCAGCCCAGGCACGGAGGGAAATCTCAGCTGGTTTCATCCACAGAGATTTGGAGAAAATCTAGGTGTTCCCTCTGAGGAATGGGCAGCCTGCGTGTCAGCTGTCTGTGGTCAGCCTGTGCCTGTGCCCTTGCTCTGGTATATGTACATGAAAATATATGGAGTCTAGTTAGTACTCAACAGCCAAAATAAGGCAGTTTATTTTACATGCAAATATTTCTTCTTGGTTTTCAGTCTTCTAATGCTGAAAACAATGACCTAAGATTAAATCCAATAGGTATTTGGAAGGTGTGAGAGAGACTATACCCCTTGAGGCAGGCAGAGGCACAGCTGTTTTGCGCCTTAATCTCCACATACCACACCACTGTACCTTCAAAGAGAGAGAGATCTTTCCTGTTTAATGACAGAGTGCAAACACAGAAATATCATAGAGCTGCTTGCTCTTTAGTAAATTTGGAACAGTGTCCTGCAGGCTCTGAGGTGTGCTAACTTCATGATGTTTTCTGCGCTAGTATAAAAATAATTTCATCAGCAATCCCAATGGCTTGCCCTGAAAGTACACTCAGTGGTTACTACAGAAATTGAGAACTGACAGGAGAGGTCCTCATCAGTATCAAGTACTGAAGCACCATGCTAGTAGTTAAAAATTTGCTAAGATGCATGCAGGTGGGTGCCTTGCCACTGTGGAAGCTGATATTCTGTGTGGCAAGCAGGCTGCTGCCACAGGGTGCACGCACACACACAGACAGAGCACTGTGGACATTGTGGATGCTCATCAGGGTAAATCAGCTGGGCAACGCCTCACAGACCTTCACAACAAATGTTTTGGTGGATTTGACATGTCAGCTCCCCATGAGATTGCCATGGCCGGCTTCCAAGAACTGATGCATGCTCATTCTTGAGCTATTGTTGAGAACAGGAAACGGGAACCTAGCTAAAATAATTGCCTGTCAAAAATGAGTCACTTACAGAAGCCCAGCATTACCCATGTTAGGGGGGAAAAGGACTCATCAGAGACATGTTATCCACTGAGGGTGCCTGACTGGAAAACAGTCAGCATGCCTTCTTTAAGGTGCAAGAAGGGGGTTAAGCAGGTAGCTGAAAATTATCTACTCAATCCGACTGGATTTCCAAGAGGCTTCTTGAAACAAAGAGAAAGAAAATAAGCATGCACAGCAAATAAAACTGCATACAAAAATCAGAAGAGAAAATAGGATTAATGGTCATTTCTCAGTGCAATCACTAGTCAAATTCTGCATGGAATGGTACTAAAACTTGTACTGTTTAAGATACTCAAATTTTATCACCTTGAGAACAAGATGAGCAACGAGATAAAAAAAAATTCAGATAATTCACAAATATCCAAGGCACTGAGAACAAGAACTAATATGATGACTTTTTTTTTGCTTTAAGGGGCCAAGCATCTGGACAATAGATTGATAGATGAAATTCAGTGTAGATAAATGTAAAGTGATGCACATGAGGAAAACCAATCTTTGCTTCACAAAAAAATTGTGATCTCTGTACCGACTATTACCACTTGGGAACAAGACCTTCATGTTATTATATATAGGTCCATAAAAAGCATCAGGTCACTGTTCTATAGCTGTTGAAAGAGCGAAACAACAAATGTTTGGAATTATCAGGAAGAGAATACAGAACAAAGCAAAAACCATCATGCTGCAGTATAAATCCATATTTTGCCAATGCCTTGAATACTGTGTTCGGTTCTGCTCTCGTCATCTGCAAAAGGACATGTAAGGTTCATAGAAGACCCAAAGGGATAAATAAAAGCAGGAGAAGCTTCAGTAAGAGGAAGAGTCTGAAACTGTTCATTATGGAAAAGAGGCATCTTAGGGGCTTATAGTAAAGGTCCAAGAAATCCTTAGCAACATAAAGAAGGTGGGCAGAGACCAGTCACTTACTGTCTGTTCCAACACAAGAACTAACGCCAAAAAAGCAAGAGCTGGGTTCAAAACCAGCAAAGGAGCTGGTTCTTCATGCAAGTGGGTAGTACATGTGTAACTCCCTTTTTTTGTGGCTATGAAAAAACCTATATGGGTGTAAAAAGAAGCCAGGCAAGTGCGACATAAATAGGCAAATGCCAGACAAATCCTACACAACACCACAACAAACTAGAAAACTTCAGAAAATAACCTACAGTGACCTGAGCAGTTGCAGCTATAAGAGGAAGCATCCTGTTCCTTGTGTGAACAATATAACATTTCTTTTGTTCTTATGTTCTGCCCTTAGCTCTCACAGAGAATCACCTGCAGCTGCCTTTCCATTCTGTGCTGTGGGGGAGAAGAAAGTGGTATTAGGGATGCCTACATGCCAGAGACTGCATCCAACTCCATCCAGGGCACTGTGATTCCTGAGCTGATCAGGTGCTTAGCACCTCAGCACGAGCAGTTGTATCTCTATTTTTTGGCCTTCTCTGAAAACAATTTAATTTTAAAGTCCATATTTTCTGCACATACAAGTGAATGTTTGCATATTGGTTCCTTGGCAAGTTGAATAAAGCACCATTAGAAACCCAACCACTGCTCATACCAGTTGGGTGAGATAAGGTCATTGTTGCCTACTCTAAGGAAAAGGGGTGGCTGAAGTGCTTCAGGAATATCTATACAGCAACATTTCTTTTGTCATGCACTCACTATATTTTTTTTCTGGTCTCCTGCTCTTTCTTTTAAGCCCTTTGCTAGTGGATAGATCCCTACTGACGTATGAATGAGGCATCAACTTCCTTCTGTGATCTTTGTGTTCTCTTGATTGTTTTGGACTCTTTACCTCTGCTTTCTGTATGCTAGATTTAATTCGCATTGGATCAGAACCAGGAAGGCATAGGCTCAGTGTGGCAGATGGCAGCCCTGGATACGTCTCTGCTAGAATTGGACATCATACTGCATCTCCAAAAAGGCTTTTCTAAGTATAGATAAGAGCTATATCTTTTCATTTTTAAGGCATTAAATATTGGCACTAAACTCAAAGAAATTTTGGGAGTTTGGGGTATCAGCTATATCTGCTATCACTCAAGGAGTGCAATAAAAGAATGTCTGAGGAGCAGCACAGCAGGTGATTCATTTTTAGATCCATCTAATGCATCAAGTGATATTAGTCCGGAAACTGTGCCATGCAAGTTCTGGTCTCTGATTACTGACAGGCTAGGTAGGAGAAAAAAAAAAAACAGTGAGCAAGCATGTCATATGTAATACCCAGCACTGACCATCTAGTGTGCAATAATCATTCTTCTCACACCAAAGAGTGGAGCAGATCCAGACCCATCTCTCAGCCACAAAATCCTGATGTCCTGTGTGGAGGGCCTTGCATAAGGGGCTGGCATAATTCTGTGCAGTATATGAGCAGTAGCTCATGTATCAACCTCCAGATGACATACGTTTAGTAGGATTCTTTAGACTTGGCAAGCTTTGCCTGGAGATTTTGGAGCTTTTAGTTTCAGATTTAGCCCAGCAGATTTACCACCAAGGATAAGCAACTGTTTTTACCTCCCAAATTCCAGTACAGCAGAAACCAGTATCTAAAGGAGTAGTTATTGCTACCAAAGCTTAGTTGTTTACATCAGAAATACCATTTTATACTCACCCCATTTCAACTGCTCTCTGGATATAGTTAATGCCTTAAAAAAGGTGCCAAAAGGGAGTCCTTTCTCTGCTTGAACAAAAATCACTGCTTTTAGCTTCTGTTTTATTTCTGTGTCGTCTGCATTTCAGAAGAAGTCCGACACTTTAAATAGCAATTTGGAATCACTGTTTCCTGCTGTATTTCTCTTTCAGTCAGGGCTGTTGTATGAACGTTTTGAAAGGACAATCCTCTTTTGTCTCTCCAACTGAACATTAAACACTGCCAGAGCAGCAGAGCAGAGGGCCACTGGGAGGTGAGCAGAGACTGCCAGCTAGGAAATCTGGAGAAAGCCTGATGCAATCCTCTTCTCAGCTACCCTGCCTGTCTATTGACAACTAGAAAATACTTCCCTTAAAGAGACTGTTTGTGGCATTCAGCCGTATATCCTGTATACCCTTCTGGAAAGTAATGGACAAATAATACAGTGTCAAAGATCCTTTTAAAATTATAAAGGTCCATCTCAGATACTAAAAAATATTGCCCTTTTGTATTCTGAATCTCTTTACTATTCAGAACAAATGCTTGACCACAGACCCATATTTTACCCATATGTCAGGTATTTCTTTTTTCACCCATCTGTATATACTCATATAACATATAAATACAGGAAAACAGATACATATATACTTAATATACACAAATGTCTTGTAGAGAACACAGCATATTTTGTTATAGTATGTTTCAGAAAGACATCCAGAAGTTCTATACATACAAAAGCTAATGCCAACCAGTAGTGTCTTTCCAGATGCATGCAGTAAAGCCAAAGTTGGAACAATCCAATAATGGGATCCCAGCTCAGTCTGCCTGGTTCCAGTACAGATCCATTCCCCCAGTGCAAGCCTGGGTCCGTCATGTCTTGAATGACAAGGCAGCAGGCCTTGATTTTCCTCAATTTCCAATGCATTATTACTGATCTGTGCTTCAGCCTCTCCCATTCTCAAAAGCAACATTTCTCACAGCTTTGCTTCCCCCTCAAAGAGTTTATGGACATTACTGACACTGGAAGGACTCCCCACACCCCACTGAGCTCTCACCTTTATCCTTTTTGGTCCCAGTGGGATAAACACTTTTTCATATCCACGGCCAGCTGTTTCTCTGCTTTGAGTAGGCTCCTCCATGGATGCACGTGGCCTTCCTGCTGCACGTTGAATGGATTCAGGCGAGGTCTTTGAGTGGGAGCTGGTGAATCTGAGGATGCTGCAGCTGCTGTTTGAAGCATCAGCTGGTAAATGTTTTCTCTCTGCAGGCACCAACCTCTGCTGTCAGCCTTGTTCCCCCTCATGACTAAGTACCCAGTGCTGCACACGCTTGGTACCAGGAGCTTCATGCACCTACAGCTCTGTGGAGATAGGAGGCAGGGTATTAGCAGTGTGGAGCATTTTCGTGGAGATTTAAAGCCCAGACAGACTACACGAGAGTTTAATGCTGACTATTACTGCCTTTCTTGCAACTGCAGTCTGGCCTTTGAGACAGGTATTAAACAAGAATAGGTTTCACAGCAGCTGATTTCAGGCATCTGATTCACTCTCTGGCCCTGCCTCCCCTCCCTTCTCTTTACTGAGCTCAGGCAAAGCAGAGAATCCGAGGCAAGGAGCCCACACACCATGCAGCTGTACCCACGGCAACCCCAAGTGTCAACAGCTTCAAAATTGATACTACCAGACATTCATCCTCATCTGTCACTGTGCTGTATTTGTTCAAACACAGGGAACCCAAACCCTGTGGGGATGTGCTGCCTCTGTGTCAGTGAGTGAACGGCAGCCTGGGAGAGTCCCGCCGTGTGGCTTGAGGACAGCTCTTGGCTGCACTGGGATCACCCTTCACTCCTGCAACAGAAAGGGTGGAGGACGGCATCTCTGGAGTTAGGCTTCCCTAAGGATGTTTCTCCAGATTTCATCTATTGGTGAGTACTCTGCTAAGACCTGCCATGCAACTGGCAAACGCTCCTGGACCCTGGGCACCTCATTCCTCCTCCTCGTGAGAGAGTGTGTGGGCTCCTGGCCAGCCTGGAATAAAGGATTCTTAATTAAAGGATCCTTAGTAGTACCACAGAATTATATATTTGTTCTCAATATTTTTCAGGCTTATTTATTTTATGTTACTGAATCACTGACATCTAGAGTTATCATTCAGAGCTCACATTTTCTCCACACCAGGTTGGGCAAACAGTGGGCTGACTCAGCCATTCCTTCTGCAACCTTCATTTCTCTAGCTGAAGTACACCTGTTCCCCTGCACTTCAACTGGTTCTTAGAAGCAACATAAATTAAGTAAAAATATTCTTTTAATTCCCCTTCTCTAAAATCTGTTAAACCTCCACCTCTTCAAGATGGCCACATGCTGTTCAGAATTGATCCCTAAATCAGGAACATCCTTTTCCCCTCCTGCTCCAACACTTCTATGTTAATTTTTAACAGACTTTCTTCACACATTTTGGTCTTGAAGGAGCTGTATTTTCCACATTTCTGTTTTGCTTCTAGCTTCTACCAAATGATGCTATTACAAAAAACACTGCTTTCTTATTTCATTTAGACTGACTGTCAAACGTTAGAAAATAAGTGTAAAACACAGGACACCCTGTGAGAAAACAAATGCTGGTAAAGGAGAGGAACTGGAAGAAAGAGCCATATAGAGACTCTTCCCAGAGCATGAGCTAGAGAAAATGACCTTTCTATTTCTCTTTATTTGTGCAGTATTTTAGATTTCTCTGTGACAGACTCATATAAAACCCTAAAATTGCAGTGTCTCAGCTCCAGGCAGTGGTTAACTTGTTAAAAATCTTTCTCCCAAAGAGCTTGTGACCTACAGAGGTATCAAACTATGTCTAAACAAATTCTTTAAACTCAACAAAACTACAGACTGGCAGAAAACCAGGGCAGGCTGGTATACTACAGCTACAGTATACTACATATACTACAGCTTTGGCTCCTTAGTTTCTCCTTGAAGAAATGTGCTCCTTAATGTTTCACTATACACCCAGGAGCTCACTATCCTTCTAGATCTCTTAAAGAAAACTAAGGATTGTTAAAGAAAGAAACACTCATACACCTGGAACTTCATATTACCTTACGCTGCCACTCCAGCCACACTTCCTCGTTTGCTTCTCTAAGACCTCTAAAAGTGTTTTTCTCTCTGATATTATTGTATGCTGTTTTCCACAAGATGCCTTTAAAAATATTTAAATAGTACTGATTTTTACTTCCTGTAGCACATTAGTCTGGTTGTAAGTTCTACCTCTAAGCTCCTAACACACTGACATCAGGAAATGCTTAATTCTCTTCTAGATACTGTTCTTGATGAAACAGCAACCTGTCCAATAAGGTCCCAGCTATGGCAATCCTAGCCAGTGATCCACTTCTACTTAGATGAAGTAATTTATTGGTCATGCTGCATCCCATTCCACATCTCATTTAAAAATAAAAATAAATAAATAAATAAATAAAATTAATTTTTAAAAAAAGGCAAGCAAGAAGTATTGCCTGTTTCCCAATGCACTGGCAGACGAGTTTTGAAATTAGATCGTGCCCCTCTTTCTGTATATAACTAAGGTGCAGAAAATACTGGAAAAAAGCCTCAACTTTTTTTTAGAGGAATTAAGCTGGATGGATGACTAGAAGTGCATTGATGGATTTTAGCATGTGCAGTGGAACAGTAAGTTCTAATGAACAGCTTGCACGTGGCAATTCCCAGGGTCTCTTTTCTCCACACCGTGCCCTGTTAACAGGAGCCGACCCACGACATAGAAGGATATAACTACTACAGTAGGGCTTCTGCCAGTGTGAAGCACAGGGAGCCTGTTCTCCCAATGCGCGATATTCCTTGACGTTCTACTTACAAAAATACATGAATAAAGGACATTTGGCTTGAAAGCTCAAAGTTCACTGTGATATAATCACCTTTTCATCATTCTGTATTTGTTGAAAAAATGAGAAGCAAAGCCATGGTTAAACAACTCAGGGAACGCACCTTAATTTCTACTTTTTTTCTAGTCTGCTAGAAGATTTGTGTCCTATGTTTACTTGCACATAACCTTAAGGAATATTCCATGCTGCTGTAGACCTTTCCATCTCAGGAACTCAGAGGAACTTTCCAAACATGAATATGCTGCCTATCACACAACCTCTGTGGTTCTCAGCAGTCTAGGTATCCCTTAGAATGTAGGCATCAGGCAAAAAATGTGCTATCCTCAAGACTACTCAAGGAGTTCAGAGTGCCTTAGTCACAGCTACTTTTACTTCTATTCTCAAGTATCTTAAGGATTAATCCTGACAAGACTGATTTTTTAATAAAGAAAAGAATGCCAATTTTTTAAGGCATTCAAAACTAAATAATCACTTTTCATGTTCTTCTCCTGCCCTTTTCAGAGACAAAAGGGAAATATGAAAGAAAGGGAAGGAAACGAAAAAGGGAGTTTACAGCACACAGTCATAAAAGAAAGCTGGAGGAATCATATATTTTTCACCCCAACTTTTAAACATGTAATAAATGTTACACTGATATTTTTTAGTATTTAATAAGAATTTTTGGCCAGTGTCTGACCAACTCACTTCTTCAACTCAAGAGCATTATCAACAGTACATGATTTTCATCCTGTTCCAGGTTTATGTGGTTTTGCAGAAGGAAGCTGAGCTCGTGATTATTATGCTGATATTTAAAGCCTTTATTGCATGTTGTATTTATACTGGAAAGTTTAAACTTTTCATACTTACTGAATATTTTTTCGATTTTTCTTGTTTTTTGCAAAAAGCAAACATGAGGTTAGTGAAGAGCACAACAGCTTGGGAGTGGGGGAAGATAAAAATCAAAAGGTAAAATTCTTGTTGTGACACATTTTCAAGAGGCTTTCTCATACTCACATGATGGGAAGAATATAGGATGTGCAGAACCCAGAGGGAGAACTTCTTAGTAATTATTCTGAGGACAGCTTAGAAATATTGTCTGCACAACTCTGGCGAAACTATTTGTGTTCCATACTCATGAAGAAAACAAATGAAAAAGGTGAGTAGTTTCTCAATTCTGTTCTTTTCTTCTCTCAAAAGAGAGAATGCCAATAAGAAAGTGATGCTGTTCCTTTTGATTCACATGGTGTCTATCACTGAGGTACCTTGATCCTGCAGAACAACAAAATAAAGAGTAAAGAAATGCACTTGCTGAAGAGTCAGATCAGAAGATAAAAACTTGTCTGCCTCATTGATTTATTCAGAGCTATAAAAATGTTCCGAAGCACCTCTCTGCTCTGAATTCCATCTCATGAATTAAAATACCCAGTAATATGCAATACAGAAAGGACAGCTCATCACAATTCAGCACGTAAATATTCAATACTTATCATGAGGAAAAATAAGCTGAAGGCTGTTCGTCTCTCAACCCAGTCTTCCCTAAGAGCCTGAAGAAAAGACAAATTTTGAAGGTTAAAAAGACAAACTAAAAAGAAAAACATTCTGAAAATGGTGGCAATAGCATTGAAGTCAAGGATACCACATAGAGTGAATCATTCAGAAGGCCTTGCTCGGCATGGCACTTGTGCATAGGCTTAGCAGTGAATGAGAGAATGATCATATGGAGTATTTGGAGCTATTCATCCAGGTGCCTAAGGTGTTGCTCCTGCATGCATGCTTGGTCACAGTAAAGAACTTGGATTTCAGGTATCCTGTGCTTCTCTTGGTCAGTGCAATGGAGAAAATAATCCCTAATGAGGATAAAACAAAGACTTTTAGCCTGTGTGTTCTACAGTGTCTACAACGTCTTTGATATAGCAGCAGGTGCCTAAAAATTTAATTGCCAAGAACTTCCTATTCTGGAAACAAGAATAGTCATCTTTCAATCCCGACTCAGCATTCCTGAGGAAAAAAAAACAATTTACAATTGTGTTGGTTCTTTCTGCAACCCATTGCAATGGTAATTGTCGCTGAAAAAAGGGGAGTTATTCTAATTCATCGACATAAGTGTAACAGTTGCCAGTTCTGATTATACCAGATGAAGATTTTTGTCTAGAAGTGCTTGCTTCTAGGGGCCAAACAGGAGAGCTGTGCATTGGAAGGCAGTGCCAGGTTAGTTGGATGCCTTACTGAGGATCCAACTCTGAGACCAGCTAACTTAGATGCTGACACAGAGGTCATCAGCATGGCTGTTAATTTTTGGGTTTGCCCACACAGTTCTTGGTTTGAGTGCACACTTGGTTGGCTCCTCACCCAAATGAAGTCCAAGCAATTATTTCATGTTGTTGTTTTGCTAAATATCATGAAAAGTTACAATTCTCTTCTCCATGGCAAGCAATTCAAACAGACCAGGACAAGAGTATGAAGGTAATTTGTATCTACTTTAATGAGACCTGTTACTTTCCACTGACTTTTTGACAAATAATATCATATCAGTGGAGAGGCATTTGCGTCAGAGCTAGCACAAGCTAGAGGAATACCATGCTCTGTGGCATCATGTCTGACAAAGCTGCAGGAGGAGGCATTCTCTACTGGTAAACTCTGAGCTATGTGAATGCTGTCCTCATGGAGGAAAGGCCATGGTACCAACATTCCTTCATGGTTTATCCTTGAGGATAAGACAGCTTTCTATCAACAGCAGAATTTACTGCACCCATGGTTTTGGGCAGAAGCTCCCAAAGGAATGTAATAAAGCTGTGCTTACAAGGGTCGTGCCAGTATGAAAACGTCAACTTCTCAAAATCCATCTGATCCTTGCAGCACTGCCCAAGCGTCAGTGTTCGAAAGGTCATAGCACCTTTTTACTGATACAAGTGTACATGTTTAGTTTCTGCTATGAGAAAACTACAATAAATTCTATACTACCCCTAGCTGGCATAATCCCAATGGTAAATTTGTCCTAATCTCTTTAAAATTGTATTCCCTCCATTTAATTTTACTTTCACTCAGATATCTGTAGAAATTATTTCATCAATCCACTTTTATCTCTCATGATATTCAAGAAAATAAAGTAGGTCAGTGGTCAGATAAATTTCTGTGAAAAATGAGAAATATGATCTTTTTCTCCCCTCCTTGCCTTTTCAGTCTCATTTTGGAACTGAATGTTACCAGTCCTTGGAAGGATGCCAAAATTCAATATTGTGCTGATGGGAACATGAATAATGTATTAAGAGACACTTCAAACAGTGTATAAAATCTGAGGCACAAAATGTCTAACAAGGCTAAACCAAAGGCTTTGTAAAAGTTACAGTAGAACCAATTGTTCAAGTACTCTTAAGACTCTTCCATCCCATTCAACTATAGATGCCAATAAGTGACAAATTTCTTTGCAAGAAAATTGCTACGATCTCATTAAAACAGAGAATGATGTTAAAGACTGAATTTAGACACACAAAAAAAAAAAAAAAAAAGCAGCCATTAATAAAGATCACACATCTAAAGGTATCCTAAGGTTTTGGGTTGGTTGCTGGTTTTTTGTTTGGTTTGGTTGGAGTTGGTTTTTTGGGTGGTTGTTCCTCAAAAATAAATCCATATTTTGTTGGGAGTCCCAAAACCAAGGGGACGTAAAAGGATAAGCAAGACTCCTGGATGAAGCCAGTTATTTTCTGCAAAGTTTTCCCTCCCCCTCCGTTTATTTAATACATCGAGTACCAGATCTTCACTCCACACTGTAGAAGGAGCAGAGACTCTTCCTTCTCTATAGCTCCTTACTCGCTTCCACTGACAAACATGACTAAATTATACATACTCAGAGTTATGGATGAATAGGTGTATTTTTCATGGGAAGTCTTTCAAAATTCTATGCTTTAAATCTCTGCAGTTGTACATATGAACTCCATTACCAATGGCGTAGCTAGGTTTAAAATTCAGGATCCAGTTGAGAGAAATAATAGAGGTATCCCCTAAAATGTTTTTTTCTTTTTTCTATATCTGTTTTCTTTTTCTGGGTTTTGCTATTTGGTTGGTCATTTTTTTTTAAGTAGAGGCTAAAAATGCTTCAAATACTAAAAATCATCTTGTTGATGTTCTTCAGGAAAAAATTATAGACCATGTAATCAAAGTTATAGACTATGTAATCCATGAAACACATTGGTGATATTCACACTTTGCCCTTTGGGCTAGTATACCAGCAGTAGAGCTATTCATCAGACTTCCGGAGACAAAATAGTGCATTGCTCCCTGTAAATTAGAGCCATGGTGTGGGATACACAGAGAGGAACACGGTGACTGTGAATGTAAACTTGAGCCTGCCTGCTCCAGAGCTCAGACTTACTTCCACAGGAGTGAATGAGAATGTGTAGAGCAGGAGAGAGAGTAAAAAATGAAGAGGGGGAAAAAAAAAGGAATGAGGGGTGACATACACCTCCAGAACCCCAATAATGAATCTGTTGTGAGGAACTGGTGCTTGTCCCACACACCTCCACTGTGTACATTCACACACATGCATTCAGCACGGGGGAAATGATTTAAGGACTGGCCAAACTCATTGGTACACTAGCTAATAGCACCTTACTATCCAGATAAAGGGAAAAACCAGGAAAACTGTGCTTTATTGGACTGTCTGAAACATGTAATTTCCTGGGGCTACCCTTGCTGTGGCACAACATATTGCAGCATCTCTGTCTGAAGGCTATGCCCAAAGGCAGAGTATAGCCATAATAAAATAAATGCAAGTGATATTATAAATATTGTGGCCCTTCACAAGATATCACTCAGAGGAAATAGACAAAAATAAAATTCAGCACTCTAAAAATGTGAGTTCTAGAACATGTTCTGATGATGGAGGATAACAACAAATTAAGAACCTACGTAGTAATAACTGTGAACAATCCTCGAATGATTGTCCCATCATATTCGCAGAGTTGTCATTGAGGGTCAGGAGCTGTTTCCTTTATGAACAGTGTCACTCACTATTTCACTATTCAGCTGTTTTCAGTCATTGTAGGCTGAAACTTGGCATTCACATAATCAGCTCAAATGCAAATCTGTCTCTAAAAATGACTTAAATGGGTTAGGCCAAATTTAGTACTGGAGCAGTAAAAATAATAATTTAGGTATGGTTACATTTTGTCTGACAATAGAAATGTCACTTCTAAGTAAATGAAAATTCAAAAGTTTTAAAATACAGCTGCCAAAAAAGTGTAAAATATGGATAAAACTTTCCACACCTCAATGCATGTTAATAATAATTTTAAAAAACAGGCAAGTACATGTTTGTTCTTTACCCATGTAGTAAAAATAAATCTACAAATTGCATCAGAATTAACATCACACACTGGTGTTTTCCTCCTGGAAAGGAATGGCCAAAATCCACAGGATTATGGTGTAACTGGAGCCATAAGGGGCCTCTGGCGGGCATTTGGTCCAGCCTCACTTTCAGCAGGATCCACATTAAATGTAGGCAAGGACCCCATATTAGAGAGTACATTACTTACAAATTCAGGTATTATTCAGCGTGACAAAACTGAGCCTAGGGCAAGAGAACAAGTGAAGACCAGCCCTTTGAGCATTCCTGCTTTGTGACAAAGAGGTCAGCTCAAAAAGAATAGGCTCTAAGCTCTCAGTGTTTCAGTATCTGGCTTTTGTAGCAACTTAGTCTGCTGCTGGTTTCCAAAACATCCAAGCTTTGGGTCTAAGCCTTCTCTCATTTACACCAAGGTAAATTTATATTTCACACAGTGCAGCAGTGAGTGCAACTAAATTGTGAGAGATCTGAATCAAATGTAGTTTTTTCCTCTTCCTTTCATCTGAGTATCAGGTAAGTCTTTAGTCTCTAAACTGCAGCTTTCCCCAATGTGCTTTTGAAAAGCATTTGAGCAGCATGGCAAACAAAAGTTATTGTCAAGATTTCATGTAAGATGCACACCTCTTTTTCAGCCGTGTTTTCAGTTCCTCTCTGGCTGAAAATAACAAGCTTCTGAAAATATTTACCAAATTGGGAATAGCATTTGATTGAGATCTTCAAAAAAAGCTAAATGTTGGAACAATTATTTATAGTAAATCAAACACTTCTTTTAACTGCAAGTGCCCACTTCCACTTCTTTCTCACCACATTTTCAAACACTTTGTAACACCACAGAGAGAAAAAAAAAAGAGTTGGGCTTGAGATTTTTTGTCACTATTACAGTACATTCTGAAAGCACAAAGTTCATGACCTGCCTCACCTCATAGCCATTGAATTCCCACTGCTCTGTACTACTTAAAAAAAAAAAAAAAAAAAAAGAACAGCAACATTGTCAAAAAATGTAAGTGGAAACAGCTAACATGTATGAGCAAATTCCAGGCATCTCTGAATATGAAGATTTGTTTCTCCAGAGTTACAGAGCCTGTGACAAATGACCACCATGATTAATCACTCATTTTCAGCCAAGCAAAAAATTTGAGTTATAATTTGTTATAAAGGAATAGTGCCAGAGAATACTTATTCAGCTGCGTAAAGGCTCAGTTTGTCATCACTTGAAACAGCCAAACAGAATAATACAAATGGATTGAAAGGCAAACAGATTTTCAGACTGGCATATTGTCCTTTTACCAGTGTCCCCCACATACATCAGTTGGTGTCATATCTGATATATTGATGGCAGGGTCATTGTTGCTGTATGTTTATTAGTTTCCACAAGTAAGATTCCATCTTATTAAAATACCAGTGTCAGGAAAAGTTGTTCGGATTTATAAAGCCTTGCCTTGAGAGATAACCTTTTATTCAAGGTTAGAACTTGAAGGTTCATGTCATGCATTATTTTTCAAAAATTAAATTATACTTACCTCAGCTCCAGGCTTCTTAATTTTGGCTCACCCATGCTTTTAAGAAATGAGTCCAGCAATCATTTGCAATAATATAATGTATTAATGGCTCTGTTGTGTTTAGGGCAAATAGCCACAGCAAGGCACAAGTTCAAAGGATAATTTCAGAGCTGGGGCAATAATTACCTTCCTGTCACCTTCTGAAGATGAATGAGTTTTGCCAGTTCTGTTGAAAGAACCACAGAACCACAGAATATATATAAGGTAAATATCAAGTTCCTAATTGTGAATAGTCCGAGTTCAGCAATAAAATCTCACATTGTTACAGCATCTTCAGGAGGGTACTCTGTTAGCCTAAAGGCTCTATGTCACATCTTGGGTTTTCTTTTCCTCAAAATAAAAAGTCCTCTCTTTGAATAAGCAAACACGTTCTTTGACACCTAGCTGTTATATTGGAAAGCATGAAATACATATTTGAAAGAAGGAAACACTTTTGCCTTCTTTCCAGACCATTGTCCAGCTGACGTTAATCCTAAGGCTGTGTTGTAGGCTTGCATTCATTTCAGGTTCACAGCCTCAATGTTTATTCAGGCTGTGTCCCTTGGCTTTGATTGCTCATTTTATGCTACTTTGAGGCACATTCTATTTCTTCTGCTTGTCCCACAGAAACAAATATGAACGATACCCAGATAAACCCTCTTGACTTAAAATGTTATGGGTGCTTATGTTTAAGTTGGAGGCTGCAAATAACAGTTTTAGTTCATGGATTCAGAAGAAGCTTGACTCATGTTAATCATGAATGTAGAGAGCGCTCACATTTTCTTCAGAAGAGGCTAGCCTAGAAGAGGTACATGTCTTGGAGATACAAATTATGTTTTTTAAAAATGTAAGCATTTGCTCAATAGAGGCTTTAGCCTCTTTCCAAACTGATCACTTTAATCCATTTTTAAATCTCAGATTTAAAGAACAAAAGTATTAGAAAAAATATGGTCATGCTCTCTATTTTTTGAGATAATGTTTTAAGAAAGTATTTTGACATTTCTCAGGAAAGGTTAAACAAATTTTTCCCTTACATCTAGTTTTTCCTAGTTTACTAGGACAAATCCCAGCTATGGTTTACTAGACAAATCCCAGAACATCTTCACAGCAGCTTTCTATTGGCATTATATCTCTGTTTATCAGTAGATTTTGCAGCTTGTCTTGTCAAGAAACTACTGAAAATTAAGTTTCAATCCCAGTCAGCTTCTGCTTCACGTCTGTAGTTCTTTTCATGTAAAATACATATGAAGTGTTGGATATTTTTCTGTGAGTGGGAGCTAACAGCAACACCTCCAGACAAGTGTGAGAGTGGGATTAGAAGTTGCCAGTTCTGTGATATCCTCATTATATCTATATATTAAATTCCTCATGCTGATGCACTGAAATGATTCGATTGTCTGTGAAAGAACAAACTCGAAACTCGTCACTTCCCATGTCACAAACTGTCTGCGACTTCACTGACAGCGCTTCCACGGAGCAGCACAGCCCATGCTGAAATGAACCTTACCTCCACGCTACGGTGGCAGAAGGTCTAGGATGACTGTGGCATACCAGGTCCCTGCAACACCGTGGGTCTCATCACAGCGTGGGTCCCCCTGGGCTTTCTGCAGCTGGATGTGTCCTGCCAGTGTCAAGGGCTGGAAAGGCTTTATGCAATGCCCAGGAATGGATAACTGAGAGACACAAATTCCAGCTTCTAATTTCTTCTTGAAATTCCCCCTCAAAGTTTCTACTTGTTTGGGTAATTATAGCCCACAAAGAGGTTCATTTTATCTATTATTCACTAATATGTCAACAGTCCACTTAGAATAATCTCAGTTCAGTTTGGTTCATGTTTAAATTTTGTTCATGCCAGGCAGGAGCTTAGAGTGGTTAGAGCCAGATGCGACATTTTAAGCTGTCCTCTAGGTAAAATAAATTACAAAAGCAGATGCTATAATAAGTAAACTAAGAGCACACAGGTTTTGAGTTTCACTTCTCTGAAATAAAAAAGCCACTTTCTGTTACATCAATTTCATCATTCATTGAGGTACTACTGAATACTTACACATGTATGACTTGGAACAAAATCCATTCTCTGATTTTTCACATCAATTAGTGAAAAGTTGATAAAAGAAATAGATTATCTATTCTACTGGTTCCCCAGATTGCCTTCCCATAAACGCTAAGCATCGCATTTATTTTATCACTAACTATAAAATATATGCACAAGGCTCTGGAGGATAGAAATTCATCACAGTACCTTGTCTCAACAGAATTTAATGTTCTCTCATGTTTTCCTTGCTCAAGTAATATTATTGCATCCCTTTTGTCTCCAGCAACACATAGGAAAGACATTTGTCTTTAGTTCCACTGATAAAGACCTGAATCCACTTAATTTGCTTGCAGCATAGCTATGTTTAATGAACTAGTACATTCCCATTTCCAGAATCCATCAGAGAATCTACCCAAATTCGCCTTGCTCCATTATTCTGTATTTCAATTAAATTAATCGAAAACCCAGCTGTTTATGAGCTGTTAGGTATGACTCCACCTAGACTTCACATGAGAGTATCAATCCCTTTCATGGCCCTTCAGTTTCCTTACACAATTCCTCTGCATCTTTGCCTTAGTCACTCATAGGCCAGTGTCCGAGACAGGGTAAGTATGGGGCCTCATCAGCTGCATGAGCATTTTGAGGATGGAGGATAGTTATTCAGTTAATGCAATAAACTATCAAAAAAAAAAAAAAAAACAAAAAAAAAAAAACCCAAAACCAAAACAACCCTATTAAGTAATAATTTGTTTTAAAATAAATACTTTTATTGCACAGGTTTAGACAAGCATGTCCCTTTGGCAATTTCAAAATGATCTTTTATTGAAAAAATTAAGTTAATATGAGTATTCTAACAAAAAAAAGTAATTCACCTTATTTAAGACCTTTGTTAGTTCACCTGTTTTCAGATTGTTGATTCTTTACCTTTTTAGTATTTGGAGGGGTAGGGGAAACAAAACAGCACTTCTCCGGCTTTTATGAGAAAGGCAATACTGAACTCACAGGATCAGGTTTCTACTCGATCCCATTTGACATGTCTCATATTCTTAGTAAGACTTTTCCCACCATTAGTAGTGAGAAACGTTTTTAAAAGTGAAAATAGAATTAAAAACCCCAAAACACCAAAACCTACTACAAACCAAACCCAAAAACTAAGCCTCTCCACTATGAGACATTTGAGACAGAGAAGCATCAACCACAGAGGGAGCAAAACTGTCAGGGTTTTATCTCTGTATTCAGAAAGAGGAACAGCATGTTTTCTTGGCATGCTGAGATCAAATAATTGTATTTTCTGCAAGCCAACTTTGCCCTCCGTGCTATGGGATACCTCTAGGGAAGATGCAGTCATGGAAGCCTTGGGAACCAGCCTGTCTCTGGGAGACAGGTAATGGTGCTCAGATGTAGATCCTGTCACCATGAAATCCCAAGAGATGAGTTCTCCTTTAAGCAAAATAACAGATTCTTTCTTTTCCAAGATGCATTTAACTAAAGTTGATATCATCTACCTGCATGTTAGGAAAAGGCAGGCATAGAGCCATGTAAATACCAAAATCTAAAGATAAAACAGTTAAGATTTAAGCTCACTTTCACCAGTCTTTGGGCTTAAATCCATTACTTGAAATTTAATCATTCAGAGGTCATGTTCGCAGTGTTATGTTCCCTTTCAGATAAAGAGAATGTGGCCTTTCTCATGCTTGATATGTCCCATAATATGCTCTTCAGCTGGTCATGCCTGAGCTTTTAGGATATTTTGTTTTATTTTTACTCCTCAGTTAGCTAGTATACTGTAAACATGTCATAATCTCTACATGTATTTGAGTCCCCAATATTTTGTTTATGCCAATCAAGAAAGAATAACACTGTCTGCACCTTTATTGCTAAAATGAACCTTATGCACCTTCTTTTTGCTGTTTTATAGTTAGCAAACTAACTCTGGCAACTCAGCAACATGTGGCTAATGGTGGAAGGAGGACTCTGAGTGGGTGAGTAACTCAGATAATGGGAGCAATGCCAGAACTAGAGTAAGTGTCCATAGGCCACACCTAACATTTGGTACTCCTTCTAACCCAATTCAGAATAATCACTGCTTCAAATTTCTCCATTAAAAGCTTCCAGGATCACAGCCTTTTGAGTAAGGATATGCTTAATCTTACACATATGCTTATCTGCAATCTCCTCCATGGCTTTCCCAACCTCAGGCATAGTGCCCACTGAGCAACAGTAAATAAGGACAGCAGAGCTTCAGAGGGCAGCCAAACCACTTTTCTCTGTAAGCAAAGCACCTCTCATTCTGATATCTGTGCTAAAAGGCTCATCATAAAACTTCAAGGACATGTCTTTCCATATCCAAATGTTCTGCAAATATTTCTTGTTATTTAAGTCACCACTTACAATGCGATCAACTCGGGAGTTACTTGCTGTTCTCAAACTGTTGCCCAGTGAAATGAAACAACCTGCCATTCTCCTGAAGTGTTTATCTTATCCATTCTTCTCCCACAAAATTTTTTGTCTACACTTCAGCACATCCATCAGTCAAATTTCTAATCAGAACTACATTAAATTTCTGAATAGAGAGAGAAAAGATAGCCAAGCTAAAAGACAGATGCAGAATTCCCTCAAGGATCCATAAGTAAAACAGAGATGCATGAAGTCACTGAGTGGTGTAAAGAACTAGATATTGGGATGTCGAAGGCATTATGAGATGCAGAATATAAATCTGTTGAACATGACTCTGAGATCTAGTGTTTTGCTGAACTCTTATGATGTTATGCAAAAAGGCTCCAGAGGAAGTCATGCAAACAGTACAGATAAGCAGAGGGAAAAGTCTGAAATTTGAAAATCTGCAACATCAAAACCTAAAGGTGTGCTATAATCGCTAGGAAGAAACAAGTAATTGCAGAAATCCACTCCTCTCAAACTGCCACTCCAACAGAAGACCAGATCTGTCATTACTCTTGAAGTGATGTAGGCATGTCAGAGCCTTCCAAAGTTAGGTGAGATAAATTTCACATGCTTGAGATGGAATATGTTATATTTGAGACAAGAACTGACACAGTCTTTTGTGGTGAGGACACCTAGGAAAAGCAAAAGTAACAAAGAATGTAAGTGCTCTGACTGTGGTTGAGACATTATTAGAAGCTCGGACAGATGCAGTTACTTGTTTTGCCATGTTTTGATTTATACCTGTGGGTGTTACTTGGAAATACCTGTGTAATATTTTCTTCCACGTTGATCGGTTAGTTAAAAGCTAAATAAAAAGTTCTTAATACATCTGTGATCCTCATACTTCTGGCTATGCATAAGTAATAAGCATTCACCAAAAAAAGAATGCATAATAAATGGAGGTATTGAGGCTTTTTAACCTGCATGCATGACAAGCTTCATTTCACACACAAAATATTCAAACAGCAAAGAGAAAAAAGAATGCGAAAAGGCCCTTCCCACCCTTCTGTTCAATAGCCAGATGTAATCACAAATAAATTTCAGGAAAACTAAATGTTATTTCAGGTTCTGTGTTTTTGAGTGCTTTCTGGCAAAATTACCTAACCTGCACTATTAATATCTATAAACAAAATTCAGCCAAATAACTTCCAAAAAATAACAAGATATACAGAAAAGACTGAAAATCAGCTATGTTCTTCATCACAAGATGAGGCATGCATTTCCCTTCTGCCTGGAATATCTGTGTTTTTCAGGAGCACTCAAGCCTATGGAAGCTCCCAAAGCTCCTCCTACCTTGCTACATGAACAGTACAGTTAGCGCTTGACAGCTGGGGCCAAAGCCTTCTTGCTTTACTCACACACATAGTCTCCCAGTACTTTCAGGCCAGAATCTCTTTCAGTATCTCTGCTGAAATTTTACGGCAAGTCAATTGTCTTTTCTTCAGATACATAGATTTGCTAGGTCATAACCTACCCCAGTGGGAGCATTGAAAAGACCAGCAACAGCAACATTATTTTAGCCTGCACAATTGAAAGGTGCCCTTGCTTTTTCCCTTTAAATTTGGGGAAAGAGAGTTGTATCATAATGAAAGCAAAAGCAACAGCAAGCACGCACAATGTTACTAGTTTTTTTTCATTTATTTTGTTTCAATCTTTCATGGTAATTTTCCTTATATTAAATAAAAAAAGATTTCTATAGGCTTTCTGCTATGAATAGTCCCTGGTTTGGGCAAAACCACAATGTAGATCTACTACATTCTGTAAATTCGGCTCTCTTGTATCAATGCAGAAAAGCATTAACAAGTTGTACTCTATTTGAATTATAAAATTTGAAACCTTAAAGCTACAAATCTCTTTGAGAACAATTAGCGTCATGCCAGGCGTTTGACTAACATAACTGAATGTTGCAAGATTAACATTCAAAATAAAAGCAGAGGTACGATATGTGTCATGTATACCAAAAGAATAATAATCAAGTCATCCATGTAAAATGCTATGAATTATATTTAATAAGCAACGGCTTACAACCTGAGTCCCTAAGTGTTGTATAATTACAGAATTCAAGCTCTAGTTCTGAATAGGAGCTTTTTTCCCTGTCTACTTTTAGGACTTAACACCTACTGATAACTGTTAAATAACCATTGGAAACCTTTAGGGCAAAGTTCACTGTTATTTATGAAAATATTCTTTGCTACCTTTGGTAATTATAATAATTCAAAACACAAATTAAGTGTGACTGAAGAGAAAATATATCAGCATGCTGACCCAGGCCCTTGGGTCCAGAGCAGGGAGGAGCACAAAGAACTCTGCAGTTCACTTTTGTGCTGCCCTCAGCCTGGGAAGGGTTTATATCACACACAAGAAACCTCCAGGCTGTTCACACCTGTGCTGATTAGTAGCAGTACCTTTCATGTTTAAGAAGTGCTCTAAGATGTGCTATTGATTTTACACTAAAGACCCTTCTCCAAAGAGAAACTGCAGAAGAGCTGTCAGAAACAATGTGGCTTTTCTTCTGGCAACACAGGGATTCATACAACAGAGTCCTAAATATGTTTTTTGTGTTCCTCCATGTTCCCGAGATGTGACATTAAACCTTGAATTTGACTTTGGTTTTGAGCAGATCTTGTATGACTCTGATATTGATAGCAATGAATCTTGAACAGCATTCGCTATTCATCGGGGCAAACTGACGCTAAAAATAGACCCTAACAACTATTTCTATTGGATGGGTACTCTATATTAACTTATTGTCTCTCCACAGTGATGATGAGAAGTCTAGTGTAGAGTAAAAAACTGCTTGCAGGTCATGGAGGAAGGGAAACAACAAAACGAAAAAAACAGGTCAAAAATTTGGGTTAATCTCTCTTGACAGCATACAAAAAAGATTCTGTGATAGTTTCAATTTATTAAATGCTAAGTTAATCCTTTAATAATGTAGGGCAAAACACCTACCAAAGTGCACAAGTACGTAAGTATGTGGAGAGTGCTGGTCTGAGAAAACCTCTGCTCAAAAAAGAAAGGATGCAATCAATGTTTCATTCTCCTGACTGTTCGACTGTGCTTTCATGCAGATTACTGCAAGTCATTTTAAAATTAATTCCAAATGTGATTATCATTGCATGCTTGTTCCAGTGTCTCACCAGACCAGTTAGGAATTTCCCCAACTGACACTGGCATTGTGTATTCTGTATAATGAAAAGGCAGCCCTGCTCCCCAGCAGCCTGAGGAAATGCTGGGAAGCAGCAGGTGCATCCCTAAGAAACAGGGGGAAACACTGATATAATTGAAATTGTAGAATACCTGAAAAATAGTCGGGGTCTGTGTGATGGGGGTTCCTTGTGGTTGACTAACTCAGCTCATGGACTGGATGGACTAACTCTGCTTCATGGATGTCCTGTTCCCACGTGGAGGAGGCAAACTGTTCACCTTTCCCCCCGACCACTTCTTTGAGCTGTTTTCATATTGCCAGGACTCTCTGATGCTAGGACTTGCAATGAGCAATGCAGATAACAGGCACAAGCATCTTTCATTTTTGATGAAAAAAACCTTTGCACAGAGTTGCAAAAATGCTAGTATCAAGTTTATTTTTGAACATATACAATTTTAAACTACCATGGCTAAAAACCTCTCTAGCACCTGTTGTCCTAGATGAAAAAAAAGACAGGATGAGCCAGAGGTTATTGGTTCATTCTAATGTTCCCTTCCTCCAAACAAGTGTTTCTGCATGCATGTAGTGTACTTTTAATGAAGTATGTAGCAAAATAAATTTTCAGCCCCCTGTCCAATATGCTTTGGCATTATTTCTCACAGGCTAGGGCTCTCCCAGTGACTCCAAATACTGCTTCTAAGGTTAGACGATAAAATAAGCTATTTTATGATCTTGCCTTACAAAATACACTCTCACATAATTTGCTGTGGATTTTCAATTAAGCAACAAAAAATGTGCAAAAAATAAGAAGATTCTAAGTATGAAACAATTCTACACACATATCTCATTGGAGCTAGGGTCAAGTAGCTTTGGGATGGTCTCCATCTGAAAGAACTTACATCATACAGAAGCAGGAGAAGCGGAAGGAGAACAACCTGAAAAAAACAAATTTAAAAAGTAAGTCATTTCAATTATTTGGAGTAAATACTGTGCTGCTCTTCCCTTCCAAGCAAATAGTTTGGGAAATTTTCCTAATTAGCTTCTATGTGGTTTTGTCCACAAATAACATCCACAATTTTTTGCAGTTACTTGCAGTTATCTTGTATCAACAAATCAAAAGTGAAGGCAAATGACATAGCTGAATAGCTCCTGCTTCTTTCTAAACCAGCTGAGAAGTCAAGCACAGAACATCTAAAAGAAAGTGAGTGACATCTGCCCCTGAGCACGGTTCACAACCTGCGGGCGTGACCATCACAGGCTTCCTGCAATATGTCACAACTGACCCAGCAGCGATTCACATTCTGTCTCCTCTAGTTTCAAGTCTTTCACCAGATGTCAATCAAAAATACATATACTTTTAAAGTAGTTAGTGTAATTAATGCCTCAAAAATAAAAAATCTTTTCACAAGGAATGACAGTAAGAACTGGAGGAAGATAAACTAGTAGCTCCTTTCATTATTTTTTTCTTTTTTATAAAAAAGCTTGTTCATCTGAAAACATTAATTCTCTTTACCTTTCAATCACCAGATTTCATGGCTGTGTATAACTTCACCCAGGCAAATGTTCCCAGCAATGTGTATGTCTGCTATAATTAATTTTGAAAGAAGAGCAGACATGCAAATTGCCATTCACTCTCAGCGGATTATCTAGACCCAGACTTGCTACACAGTGAAAAGAAAAGTTGCCTCTGATTGTACCACATGTCAAATAAGCTGGATGAATCTAACACACAATGCAGATTCACTGTGTTTGATGTAGGTTTGTAAGGAATTCAAACATATATTTTCTCAGTGAAGATGATTTCTCATGGTTCATTCTCAATGCTGCTCTTTTCCTCTGCATTTGTTATCAAATCATCATTAATTATACCAGAGTCTCCACCATTAATCATGCCAGAATTTCTACTGCCATGGGAAACAAACAAACAAACAAAGTATATGAGGCTAAGATCAGAAAAAAACCAAATAAACCACTCGCCCCTCTGAGACCAGTGGCCAGACTCTGAGTGATGCTCTTACAACTTTCCTAGCTACTAAATAAGACGAAGCTATGAATTTCAGCAATAAAGACTCAGGAAACCTTGGCATTTACCATAATATACTGTGAAGCATACGTAGAAAATGCATATGAGCTTTTGTTTTTATTAATGTAATAAATTATCTAATTAAAAATAGTTACATAAGCTATTATTTATAGCTTAAAAATGGACTTTTAGGCTAGAGCTACTGTTATGACTGGAACTTGTTCTGCTAGCAGGGTGTAAGTTAAGATAGCAATGACCATTCCATACTTCTGTTACTCTGTGCCTGAGAAATTGTAAAGGAAAGTTACTGAGGAAAACCTGAAACCTATGCAAAATGTCTCTCTTATACTTTAATATTACACTAGGAATACTTTTCGTATTTATTCTTTTTATCTGGTGCTCAGACTGCACTTAAAACAAGTAAGGGCATTCTCTCTGATTTTGTTTTGTAGGGACTCCACCCAGGGAACTGCAGGTCTGTGTCTGGAACCCAGACATGTTACAGTATTTCAGAGAAGTACACCAAGTACTTTAGGTTGTCTTTTGAATTACTTTCAGACCTTGAGCCTGCTGAGGACTGAGATATATTAACTTGGCTACACATCTCCTGGGTGCCCAGCCAGCCTGGGATGGAACATATTCAAGTGAATATACTAAAACTGATGGCAGTACTGATGTACTAAAGCATGCACTGACAAGGACCAGATAAAAGTTATCAAAAGGTTATCCTTTTATACTCAAACAACCCAACAAACCAAGTGCATGCTTTAAAATTTTAGATTTTTTAGGAGGAGAGGAGAGGAGAGGAGAGGAGAGGAGAGGAGAGGAGAGGAGAGGAGAGGAGAGGAGAGGAGAGGAGAGGAGAGGAGGGGAGAGGAGAGGCGAGGAGAGGAGAGAAGAGGAGAGGAGAGGGGAGGGGAGGGGAGG